>JAAAKQ030037288.1:0-16894 GCA_010016005.3 Zanna intricata
AGATCATTAAGAATGACTAAATATTGGGAGAAAGTTAAAGCTAAGAACTTAAAGGCAAAAGATCAGCCAAAAAAGACGAATTATTCTGACTAAAGTGCTCCTTTGCGGCCTTAAAAGTAAATAACAATAATATAAAATATATACGTACATACATAATAGTGTTATTTTTGTAATCAAATTATTAAAAAGATTTTTTTTTAATTTTTGCACATGCCATAACATAAATGTTGTTTATAAGTGACCTAAATATGATATTATAGTTAAATGTAAAAAAAAAAACTATAATTTACTCAAAATGTTTCAAGTTGCAATTCAGAGTATTCAAAGTTTACAGAAAATAATAACTGCACATTTAAATTAAGTTTTTGTTTTTTAATATGCAAATAAATCTATTACTAACTTTGATAACCATGTCATCTTTCATTAGATGAAATTAATGCTAAATTTATGGCTCCTAATTCATTAAAATATTATTTAAAAAAAAAAAAAAAACCATAATATAAAAAATCTAATTAATATGTAAAACTGGTATTCCTAGTTAACCTTAACTGGTATTCTTTTATCCCACATGATCATGATTTTTGGCAGTACAGAAAAATAAATATGTAAGATAGAGATCATTTTAAATCATAATGAATATCCTGTCATTATATAACAGCATCAAACTATTTTTGACACATTAGCTGCAGTACCAATTATATATGTCACGTAATCCTATTCCTCCCTTGAGTTCCCTTCTGTGCAGTACAGGTCCTAGATAGTTCATAAAAAGTGGTAAAATTATTGACACATTTTGTGATACTGGACATATAGGATTGGTACAGTTTGGAGCCTAAACAAAATGCTCTTCTACAGTTAACAAAATGCTCTTCTAGATGATAAAGCTCTACTACAAGAGCTGGAATACTAAAAAAATACTTTTTATGAAAGAAACAGATTAGAAAGAAAGATTGAAATTTTATCCAAGATATGAGCAGTCATTCATGAAAATAAATACAAGCACTAACATTTATGATGTAATAAAATTAAGACTTTATGAAATTAATTTAATTTTTAAACTGAACCAAGAAATGAAACAATACAGTTTAATTGTATCGTAAAAATTGTTTAAGCTGATGAAAATACAATATTCTAACATTAAAAAAAAAATGTTTAAACATTAATTTATGCCACGGTTATCTTCTTATTTTGTTCCATAAGAAAGTAGATGGTCAAGATTTAAATAATTACAGACCAGTAACACTTACTTCTGCCATAAACAAGATTCAATTTATAGAAAAAGTCCAGAATTTCAAATACAGATAAAGTTATATAAAATTCATTGATTTTCATAAAGCTTTCGATTCCATAAACACCAATTCCTATACAGACCATTAAGCACCCAAAATTTGCCTCCTAAATACCTCAATTTAATAAAAAAAGATATTCATAGAGAAAAGCCAGAATAGTGGGCAGTCAAGTCTCGTTTATATTTTAAAATAGAAAAAGCAGTAAAAGAAGAAATCCTTTTATTAATCAGCTTTGTTCAGAGCGGTTTTGAAGGAAGTATTTATAAAATTGAAATGGACAGAAAAAAAATTATAATTAGCATTAGTGGTTGGTGGGTCCTGGGTTCAAATCCCAGTCAGGCATGGCATTTTTATATACTGCTACAAATCATTCATCTCATAATCCTCTGAAGATATCTAATGGTGGTTCTGGTGGTAAAAAAAAAAAAATTAGCAATTAAAGTCTGACAAACTTAAGGTTTGCTTCATTTCTAAAAATGTATCTACTTAGCAACTGATAAGCTTTGAGGGCAGAAGAAAAAAAGAGAGCCAAAGGATAGCAAATACTTGGAAAAAATACTGATTCCTTTAATTCATTATGAAAAACAACCAAGTATGAAGAAAAGTAAATTATTAGACAGTTGCGTAAACACCTTGTCTCAACTAGTTCATAAACTTTAACTTTACCTAAAAAATTAATAAAAATTATGAGGGTAACACAAAAAAAAATGGAAAGAAGGTTGTTTGTTATGAAAATGGAAGAGAGAATAAATAGCTCACAAAGTTACTGGCATCCAAAGGAGGACCGAGGTCCAGCAAAAGAAGAGTGATGCTATCAGTCATTACGTCCATTCTTTTGTATGCAGTTCCGGCGTGGCAGGAAGCCTTTAACATCAAGAGGAATAGACAACAGATGCTGGCTCTGCAAAGAAGAGCTAACCTTCGCATCACGTCAGCATACAGAATGGTGTCCAGCGATTATAGCTAGTGTGCCACCACTGCATCTTTGGGCACAGGAGTGGACAAACATGTACGGTAGTATATCCAAGGTGGATGCCAGACGAAGAAGATTGGAAGGTGGAATGGGATGCATCGGGCAAGGGTGCGTGGACCAGAAGACTGATCCTGCGCCTCAAGCGTTGGGTCAGGAGGGGGTTCGGGGAGGTGAACTACTTCCAGGCACAGCTCCTCTCAGGCCATGGCGAATTCTTATTTGTTCCGCTTCACAAGAGGATCCACACTGCAATGCATGTACTGTCAGGAGAACGACACCCCGGAGCACACATTCTTTCATTGTCGCCAGTGGCAAGGTCTGAAGAGACTCAGGGGTCTCTCCATTGGATCACCACTGACAATATAGTGGAACACATACTTCGGGGTAAAGTGCAGTGGGAGGAGGTGACTTCATTTGCTTCCACACTTCTAGAAACCAAGGAGCGGGAGGCCGTGGCATGGGTCGAGAACAGAGGAAATCTCCCAGAACTTTCCTCCAGAGTAGCCGCAGGAATTTTCATTCTCATTTCTAGTACGTATTTTATTACATTGTAGTTCATGTATTATTCTCATCTATATTTTTCATGTATTTTGCCATGTTTATTTACAGTTTTCATTTTATTTGTTGTTGTGTATTCTCATGTATTGTGAGTAATGTATAATGTAAAAAAAAAAAAAAAATGAAAAGAAGAAGGAAGACAAATGGGACGAAGCGTTGCGACGACTAGGGCATGCCTTGATCCGGTACACAAGCAAGAGTGTACTGGGTCGGGGGTACTTCCGATGATGCATTTGGGCCCCTCTTAGGTATGAGAGGTCGTAAGCGGGTGGGAGAGGGGCACTTGCGCACTTTTGATGCACATGCCACCCCTTTAGATTAGGTGTAGGGCGGGATGGGCAGTCTCTTGGAGAAGGAATGTGTCGGCTTCTCACAAACAGGGGAGTCGACACGTTCTAACAACCCCAAGAGGACCCCGAAAGGGGGCTCCGCTGCAGGAACCCAAGCGGGATGGGCAGTAGGTTGGGTAATTTGCTGCCATGACCCCCAGGACTGGCTGATGTTATACCGAGAGGCGATTCCAGCCGCCCCTGGGATGAAGGGGAAGGTATTTTAGTGGGTGAGAGCCCCATACTGTCATCTGTATGGGCAGATGTTGGCTGGCAGAGCTTTTTCCTCTTCCTATGCAAAACAAAAAATAAAAAATAAATTGTGGAAACATAAGGCAACACACTACTAGTGGCAAATGTGGTTTAAGTAATTAAGAAATTGAAGAGAAAGTGGGTTGGACACCTGGCAAGGTTGAAAGGAAAGTGGTGGACAAAACAAGGTATGTATTGAAACTTTTCTATGATTAAAGTTACAGAAGAAAATAGAAGGATGATTTCAAGGAGGCTGCAGGAACATATTGGTATAGAATGGCTTTAGACTCTGAAGGATGTAATATTGTTGGAGAGGCCTATGCTTAGTAATGGGCCTGGTTTCAAATGTCAATGTTCAAGCGATACTTTGTTACATAAGGTAATTTAACAGAAAGCTAAAGTGTTAATTTTTATTTATTTTTTTATAACTAAATAAATTAGTGTAATTTTGTTCATTTATGTACACAATTTAAAATTTACTGAAACAAAATAAAAGGCTTATATATTTAATTTTACTATGGTCCCTCTCCATTTCTTAAGCAAATCAAATATGATGATACATTATCACAGAAAACATCAGATTATAAAAAAATTCCTAGTGTAACCACTCAGCAGGTCAAATTTCAAAATAAAATCCTGTGTTATAAACTGCAAGATATTAATTAATGTGAATTCTTTAAGATTATTTTGTATTGAGATGAAAATATTACTACATACAAATAGTAAAAACTATTTTTTTCAAATATAACACAAATTTTGATAATATGTGAAATATTGTGCATATATAGTTGAGAGCTGATTGCATTTTATTGTATTAATTAATGTTTAAATATTACTTATATTTCTTTATCATACATGAAAAACATATAAACTATGTTTCATGAATAATTTAAAACTCTAAATGTTTATAGTATTTTATTTAATTGTTTTTGAAGGAATTTTTCAAGAAAATCAAATAAAAAACCATTAGTGTTTTTCAATAAGAACATATTTAATAACTCTTGATTTTATGTAATCTACCTACAATCCCATCAAGTTTGAATGATTAATGAGATTCTATATGTATGTGAGCAAAGTAAATTTCAATATAATAATAATAAAATAACATAGAATAATTAAGAATAAAATAACAGTAATAATAACAAGAAAGGCTACCAATCTGATTATCTAATATCACTAATATTAATAACTATTGAAACTTACCAAGAAAACAACAATAAAACCATTAAAAAATAAATATCTATAAATAAAAAAATACTTAATTTAAATTTAAATATAAGTAAGGAACAAAATAAACTAACATAATAAACAAATTTTCTTCAAATTAACCAATAAAAAATGCTAATAATTAATAATCAATAAATCTGAGAGGTATATTGAAGTTGGGATCTAGTAATTATTTCTGTTTATAAGAAAAACTAATTACAATCCATTAAATTTTGGTTAAATAATCTTCTCAATAAAGAAATACTTTCCCAAAAGTTAGGGTTTGTAACTCTAATTTATTATTTATTATTTCATTACTATAAATTAAATTTTTGAAGAATTTTTCTAAGGACAACAAAACAAATAAAAAAAAAACATTAATGCTGTTTTTTAGATACCTATCTTTGCCAAAGTTTCATGTTAACAGCTGCAAATAGAAATGTTATTAGTACAACATTAGTATTATAAAAAAAAAAAAATTCATTTAACATTAACAGTCAAAAATATAAAGTTAATGAGATAAAAATTACATCTAGTGTTTTTAAACTTTGTTGATCTGTAAAACAAAGCTGATAATTAGATACTAAAATCTAATTTTATTTTCTATTCTAATCTAAATCTATTTTCTTTACATTAATTAATAACTGTATTTATTATACAATTATCATTTTAAATTTTGATCAATTAATCCTCTTTCACATAAGTAACCACATCGCTGTTTGACTTCAAAAGTAAATGACATCGTTACCTATTGAATTTCAGTCGTACTATACATTTTAGTAAATCAGTTTATACATCTTCTATTAATTACGATTACGGTTCACATTAATCATCAGCACAAGTTTTATTTAATTTATTACCATTTCATCAGTTACAAATATTTAATGTTACATTTTCAAGTCGCACATATATAATGATCAAATTATGTGATTTATTTTTAAAAAATAATAATTTCAATGACAAAACTGACAGAAAAAAATTTCATAAGATGCTTTAAAAATCTATTTTAAGTGTTTTTTCAATCTCTGCAACTTTTAATAGATGTTCTCACACTTAAGTGGTACTGCTGATGGTCTTTTTTTCTTAGTCAAGACATGGATTAAATAGTTCAAATCTAATACACTTTCTGGCTGTGTTCTAAGATGTGTTTGTTAATATATATATATTAAAAAAAAAATCATCAGTAATGGAATATAACAGCAGCACTAAGGATGATCAAAGACAGCTCAGTTGAAGGAATTTTATATTTTTACCAAATATGATGGTAATCTGGAACTACACTACTGCACTGTATATTACAACAATCTTTAACGACAGAAATAGCTGTATTAAGGATTCAATAAAACAAATTTTAACCCTTAGTACACTATTACAACTTTGGTTACATAATATACAATGTAAATTTATCTCTTCATATAGCAAATAGACATAATAATGTCTAATGCTAAGCAGTTAAGCTAATATTAAGCAGTTCAAGGATAAATTTTGATTATTTTACACTGTAATACATTTACAGCATGTCAGGCTTGGCAAACTGATAGTAATAATTGGATTTGCCTACACACACACACCCACATCTGGCAGTAGCTGAAAAATTGGTTGGAGGTATAAATATATATATATATATATATATATATTATAAATATAACATATCTGCTATGTATTTAAAGTAGAGAGATATACTTTTATCTTCAGTAGTGTACTATGTGTATGTGAAAATTTAGAAAGAAGTGAATTAAACTTTTTGAGATGAAAAAAAAAATTAATGAAAACCAGTTTTTCACTTGCGTTTAAAAATTAAACTTTTTTTTTATATCAAAATCAATATTATGATTACAGTTCAATGGGAGGATTCAAGACTATATTTTATTTTATTTTTTCCAATTAAATCATTGCTATGTTCAATCTCTCTAATTTACTAAAAATATCTGTTGCTACCATAATATTGCCCTCTCATTTTGGTCATATTAAATGAATTATCAAAGACCAAATGTTAATCAATAAAATAAAAAGAACATGATAAAATTAATGTTAAATCTCTCACAATTATAATATTTGTTTAAAATTAAAAGATCACTTAATAAATCAAGTGGAAAATTATTTTATAATTAATTGGACACAAATTATTTTATTACAAAAATCAAAGAGATTTAGTAATATTAAAAAAAATAAAAAAGTGTTAATGTTAAAAAAAAAATAATAATAATAAACGTCAGAACCTGATTCACATTTCAAAAAAGATTTTATAAAAAAATATAAATTATCAGAATTTTGAGGAGCATAGATCAAACAAGCAGAAGGGAGAACCTTCTGTTTCCTTACATTTACAAATTTTATTAAACATAATATTATGTATATTAAGCATCCTAGGATAAAATATCATTCTAAGATCCTGAAAATAACATAACCACTGTCAAGAATAACAAGAACCTATAACAAACTTTCTTCAGAAAGTGAGTAGAGTGCTTTCAGCGAGTTGAATTAATAGTTACATTCAGCAAGCTGAGCCTAATTAAAAAGCAGATAATTTTGATCCCTACAAAATGACAGCTTTAATACAACATGTTATTCAAAAAGAAGGAGCTGATTTTAAATATTTATTTCTAATAAACAAAAATAGATAGAGACACATATGATACATAACTGAATAGAGGAAAGTTCAAAGTTTTAAGTATTAGTTCCATTCAATGCTTATAGCAGTGCTGTGGTGTGTATGACAAATGCTAACACCTCAGGAAAAGTTGTTTTGTGTGCTGCAATATGCAACGAATGAATCCACTGTTTCAGTGCAGCGTGCATTTCATTGTAAGTTCAACAAAGAGTCACCTTGTCATAAACAAATTAACAATTGGTACAAGAAATTTGTAGAGGATTGCATATGCAAAGGGAAAAGTCATCCTTGCATGGCAGATGAAAATGTTGAATGTAACCAAACTTCTTTCGAACATAGCCATAGGAAATCTAGAGGCACAGGAAGCAAAGAATTTGAAATTCCACAATCAACAGTATGGTGTATGCTTAAAAACATCTGCATCTGAAGCTGTATAAGGTGCAGTTACTTCTGGCATTGCATCCTGGCGATCATGAAAAAAGATACAACTGACATTACTCCAGGACAATGGATTAGAAGAGATGGGCAACTTTATCTTGTTCATCTTAAGTGACCTTCAAGGTCAGATCTTACCCCTTGCAATTTTTATCGGTGGGGGTTCATAAAAGACAGTGTGCAAAATTGAATTGTTACAGCAATGAATTCAATAACCAGGGACCAGCTAATATTCATGTGTGGCAAGAAATGGACTGCCGATTTGACATTGGTTGCATAACAAATGATGCTCATGTTGAATACATAAAATAAAACTTTCCACTATTCAATGATGTATCATATTTTTCTCTATCTATTGGTGTTTATTAGAAATAAAAATTTTAAATCTGCTCCTTCTTTTTGAATAACCCTATATTTATTACACATACTTGCTTACCAAATTTCAAATGCTTCTACCAGAAGTTGTTTATAATATAAATAAAGAAAAGTAATTAATTGGTTTTGTATAAGGTTCATTAAAACAATTAATTGTTTTAAATAAAAGGGTATAACAGCAAAATTAAATTAAAACAGACTCTAAATTAGATTGAAAAAAAAAATCTTTTTTAATCTATTGTATAAAAACTAGTATACTGTTTATAGAAAATTTCTATTATACAGCGTGGTACACGAAATGATCCAACATTTGTTTTGGCAATTGTTAGATTAATAATTATTAATGTGTTTTATGTTTGCAGAAGTGAGGACAATTCATGAATATTAGTTTTTTCTCTTTCTGAATGCGCTATTTGTGTATCGTTCAAAGATGGCTGACAAAGGAAGAGTGACTGCTGAACAGCACATAATAAAGACTGTGTTGTTTTTTAATAAAAAGAAACATGAGGTGCTTACACAAAGACGGTTTTGTGCACATTTTCAAACTTGGTAGTTATTCTCATTTAAAATAATACATAGACTTTAAGAAAATTTAATAGTGATAATTCAGTATTTGAGAAGTGCGAACAGCCTGCTAATGTTTATTCTCCATAGAAAATGGAAGCTGTCAGAGCAGCATTACTGAGGAGCTTGGGCAAATCACAAGAAAAGCGGCCACACAACTTGGGATTTCCAGGCGATCTGTGCAGCAAATTTTAAAAACTGATTTGTATTTGAATCTGTACAAAATAACAGTGTTGCCTAGATTAATGGTTGATAACAAATATCAATATATTCAAATAAAGAATGCCATTCGCTGAACATACTGTGAACCAAGAAGAATTGTACAATATTTGGTTTTTATTAGATGAGGCACATTTTCACCAAGACAGGGTTGTTAATTAATAAAATATGCATCTTTGAGCTTCCAAAAATTCACATGTTTTTTGAAAAGTTGCATAAACTCCAAGAATTATGTATGGGCCGCTATTTAAGTTATGGAGTAATAGGACCATTCTTTTTCAATTAGAAAACAAGTGGTTTATGTAGGATGGAGCCAGATCACACACAGCTAATACTGTTTAAGACTTTCTACATGAAACTTTTAATGTTTGAAAATCATTTCTAACCGATTTTGTAATCATTCTGCATGTTGACAGAACTGGCCCCCAAAGAGTCTTGATTTGAATTTTAAGTGATTATTTTCTTTAGGGATTACTAAAGGAAAATATTTTCTCTAAAAATCCTCATACAGTGATGAAACTGCAAATGCTGATCATTCAGGCGTGCAATGAGATAACTGAGGATAACATGGGAATTCGTGTTGAAAAAGTTGCTAGATCTGATAGTGGTTGTATTGAACATGTAATAAGCAGAACATCATTTCCAGATGTATAGTAAACATTTTGTATTTTACTTTTCTGTAATGTGACTCAAATAAATATTTTTTTTAACAAAACTAAATGTTGGATCATTTTGTGTGCCACTCTGTATGATTTAAAATAGATTGAGCTTAATTTTGTAATTTCAAAAATAATCTGAATTTTTATAAACTAAGCATACATTTTGTGTTATTCATCACTAAAACATAAAATTTGTATTACCATGATAGAATGCTGTAGGTAACACTCATATATTTTATATTTTTATAAAACAAAAGGAAAATAAAGATTCCTCTTGCATATTATATTAATTTGACAAACAAGTAGATGCAAATATGAATAATGATTTGTTTGTAGTTAAAAAATGCAGTTTGTAGTACAGAATATAAGCAAGTCTATCCAAGATCGTTTACCTCACCATATACCTTACTTACTAACAAAATTCATGCACTTTTTTTACCAATATTTTTTATCTAAAGCAGGTATGTGATTTAAGCGAGGATATAATTTTATTTAGATTAATAATGAAACTAAAAATGTGATCATCAGTAAAGGAAATGATTCTTACTTGACTGAATATTTTATTTTTGAATATAAAAAAAACAAATTTTGTTTAAAAATTAAGGTGTGAATTATATGATAGTATTAATTACACCAGTAAATATGATATTTGCTGCAATGCAATTAATTGGAAGTGATAAAGATGAATGAAGCAAACAAGCATAAAATAGTGAATTTTTAATAAACATTTTCAATAATCAGAAATATCCCTTTGACGTATATATTTATGAACAATTTAGTCTATTAAAGGGCACCAGAGCAGGAAAAGATTTGTCAATAATGAGGACAAGATACAATCTGTTTGGAGTGGCTGCGTTTCCATCCAAAAGAATTCTTCCTGAGTAGATATAAAAACTTCCAGACAGCTGACCAAAGAAATATATAACAAAACAAAAGGAACACTTTCACTTTTATGATTGGATTACAGCTTTTGTTCTATTTACCTATTATAATTCATACTTCCTTAACCTGAGAATAATAAATGACAATAATTTGAATGAATGAAATATTTTACAACTATTTAAATTAGACCTTAAAATTCAATTATTCTTGACAGTCTACTGTCAGTTCAACTACATGTCTTGAACTAACATTAGCAAGAACTGGAATTGAAATAAAAATAAACAATAATTTCTAAGCTTCTTTAATTTCAGTATAATTTTTTTTTAAATTTAATTTTATTATCATTATTTTTTATTTTGATTCGTTTTCTTTAAAATTAAAATTTCATGTTGACTGAAAATAAGTAAGTATTTTACATTAATAAAATAACACATTAAGTAAGACATTTTAAAACCATTTTTTATATTAACACATATTGAAGAAGATAAAATTTTTTATAAAAATAATTGCCTTTTAAATAAATAAAAAAATCCTAAAAAAAAAATTCAAGTTCAATCCAATTATTTACATATGTTAATATGTCCATCTTTTAAAGAGATCCTACAAAAAATAAACAAAAATTTATTTTAAAAAAAGGAATTAAAAAAAAAAAAAAACTAATATCCAATCAAGATTTTTTTAATAATTATATTAGTATTTTATGTAATAAACATTCCAATATAATTAAAATAATAAATAAATGAGTTGAAATACATATAGATTAAAGACTGTATTTTACGACCAGTTAAGTCAATTGTTAAAATTCATTAAATATAATTCTCCTATACATAAAAAAAAAAAAAAAAAACTAATAATATATATGAATCCTATCACGTACAATAATCAGTGTTGACAAATCAATAGAAAATTATTAAAAAAAAAAAAATTGTAATAATGCAACAAGGCAAGATGGTACATCTACGTCGTTGTATAAAAATGAAAAATATCATTCTAAATGTTATAAAACCAATGATATTTTTCTATTAAATAAAATAACATTAATAAATATATTCAATGTATTTATATATTTTTTCTTTATGTCATTATAACCTATTTTGATAGTTAAAAACCAGATTTTTCATAATATTCTTCACCAGTATGCACTGATATTCCTCGTCTTGGACTTGGCCACCTAAAAAAAAAAAAAAAAAAAAGTAAATAAATAATTTTAATTAAAAATACTTAAAAATAATTATATCCTTTTTTAGATTATTGATATTCAATTAATATTTGATCGTTGCACATATGGAATTTAAAGTCACATGGGTTGACTGATTTAGAGTACATGCAAGGTTTTGCGCTTCCATGCTACGGTTATATAGTTTTAGGGCTACGTGTAGGTCGACCTAAGCGTTTGCTGCTGAGGTATCTTATCTGATGCTAAATGTCGACCGCAGCATTTGCATTGGGGGCATCCCGACTGAGGCCTGGCTGATGACTGAGATATGTAATCAGTACGAAGGTCAATAAGACGACTCCCGGTAAAGCCCCTCAAGGATAGAAATGGGAGGGGTGGTGTAGCGACTGGAATTGTCACTTGGTAGATGTCTTCCCCTACGGGGGGGGGTTGGGATTCAATTAATAATATTGTCTCGTAACAGTTTATCTGGAGACTGGACAACAATTTTTTTTTTTTAAATTAATATTATGAGTTGCACTTATTTTAAAAGAATAGCTAAAAGAATTGTAGAAATTTATAAATTAAATTATGTTTGTGAAAATCTTCATCTTTTTATATTTGTTTTTTATTTTTTTTATATGGTACTATAATTTATGAATTACAAATTTTATTGGTTAACTTTTGTTAAGTTAACTGACAATGAATAATCCACTTCAAAAAATATTTCTCTTTAATACTATTTAAAATATCTATACCTGAAATTCATTTATATGTAAACATTTTTATATTTTACAAATTTATTTTTTTATATTAATGATTACTGAGCATTTGTTATTTCCTTTATTCCAGTAACGGATTTAATATACCTCATTCTTTAAATTTTTTATAAGTTAATTTGTCTTAATTTTTATTCATTCGCATAATTTTCTGTTCCATCTTGTGCTGCACTCTATAAATTTTTGTAATTGGCCTGCGAGCCAGCATATGTTGTCATTTGGAAGTCTGTTCTAGTTGCATATGTTTGTAATATTAGGATAAGGTTCTTTAGCATTAATCATTGTTTGTTCTTATTTATGTGCATAATATATTTATATGTTATAACATTCAAATTCATTCTTTTTAATTAAACATTCTGTACACAAAAACAGTTTATGCAGGTCCATCTAGCTTTAGTACTGACTATTTACAAACAGTAAAGTAACTAATAATATTTTATCACCTTTCACGTTGAGCAGGTGAATGCATCATAACAAGATGTTTCCAACGACAGATATTTGGATAAATTGTTGGATCTAAATTAGTTGGCCCAAGAGCATCTAAAACAGCATTGTCTAAACTTGTAGGTACATCTCTGTAAAAAGAAAACATTGCATGAATCGTAATTAAGTAAACTAAAACTGACAAGTAATAAATAAAATATCAACTAACTTTACTTTTTTATCAACTTCATTCTTTCATAATGGAGATTTAGCTACCATAATTTGCAATTTATATAAATAACTCAATTGTAGAGCAATTAATTCATTTATGTAGGTAAATTCTATTCTTAAATAAATTTAAATAAAATTTTTTTACAGTTTTAATAAATTGTGAAAAGTTAGAATTACATTATCAATAAAATTGGCAGTAATTCTTAATAATAATTTTACAGAAATAAATTACTGTAATTCATTCAATTTTCTCAAGTAAACTTCAACTTACAATAATAATGCACAAAAGAAATATTTTCTTTCAAGATGTCTGTACAGTACAATTTTTCAAATATGAGTTTTTAATGTTGCGTTCTACTATTCTTATTACTTAAAAATTACAGTGAAAAAATAATTACAAAAAAAGTACTAACCCTTCGATGTAAACATCAGGGCCTTCATCAGGACTTTCCATTTCTAAATCATCTTCAGAAGATGCAAGAGATTGTAGATTTCTAGGAGTACTCGGTGGAGTAAAAAACTCAGCACATTCTGTATATAAGATAATTAAAAAAATCAAAACAAGGTAAGACTTTTTTCATCAATAACTATAAAATTTAAAAATGAAATAGAATACATGTACACATAATACTGGGCTGTATTATAGAGCAATCTAACTCAAGACTGCTGTATAATACAGCAGTCTTGTATTATAATTAAAAAAGGCAACTTCCAACAAGATGGAGGAATGATTCACTAGCATGCCTTCAAGTGACTTTTACAGAAGAATGAACTATCAACAGAAGGCAGAAGACAATGTGTTCATCAAATTTGTTTAGTCGTGATTTTTTCTTTTGCAGCTATTTGAAGGATAGCATATAAATCAAATCTACACGCTATCAACAAACTGAAGATGAACATTCAACGAAAATTCTATAGCACTGTCAATGTTTTGGATCAGTGACTCTTAATATGATCAAGCACAAAAATACATCACTGTACAGGGCATTCAATTCAAACATTTTTTTGTAAAAATGTGATTATCTAATCACATTAGTGATTAAATAATCATTTTTTTAATTTCATTGATAAAATGTTACATACTGCATCTGTGTTTAGTCTGTAGAGGTTCAGTTTTCAGTTGCTCACTTCATATATCAAATTATTGCCTTAAGGAGGATAGCAAATTTAATGAGACTGAAGAAGAGTTTTCAAATTTCAGAAAATATAATTATCAAACTGAAGAAAGCGGTGACTAATAAATGGTAACTGAAATTATGTAAGAAAATGAAACGTTTAAAATTTGAAGTTTTTCAGATTGTAGAAAAAGAAAGGATGTTTATAATCTTAACATAAAAATGAAATAGTAAGAAAGAAGCTCTAATTAAAAAGGATAAATTAATAGAGATACCATTGCTTTTCAACTTGTATTTAAAAGGTGTTATAAGAAATGAAGTCAAAAAGAAATACAGACATTACAATTCACTGATGATATTGTTATTTTGGTTGAAACTAAACATTACTTGGAAGAAGGGATGAAGGACATGAGCTTATTACCCAGAAATTCATTCTGAAAAAAAAAAAGAATAGTCAATATATTATAGATGTGGGATAAGATGGAAGTGCTACAAAATGTCAGCATAACTAAATATCTTATTTGGCTCATATTGGAAAGGCTATCAAATAAAATGAAATGTTTTATCACAAACAGGTTAATGATTTATGTATCAATAAAAAAAAATATCGCCTTAGAATCAAAATGAATACATAAAAAACTGATTAATGGAAATTTCATTAAAAATATAAAAAAAAAAAAAGTCAAAATAATACATGTATTTGGTTGTTTACTGCATGTGTACAGATGTTTAAATATTCTGCATTAGCATGAAATAATTTATTAAATGAAATGTAAATATTAAGTTTTATTATACCAGATGTATCTGACTCTTCTCCAGCGCTTTCTTCACAACATTCCAGTGGTTTTTCAGTTATATGCACAATATCTTTAATTTTATCTTCATTTTTTCTTTCACCTGAAAAAGAAACTTATTAATAGCCTACTATTTTAAAAATGATAATACGTTAAAATACAGTATTTTCTGGCATAATCTTTGGTCTCACATAATTTCTGCACCCCAAAATTTTAAAGCTATTTTCTGAATTTTTTAAAAATCCTCTCAAAATTTTCACAGGGTAAACTTTTTGTTAAAGAGCAATATCCCTAAAAAAATACTGTTTGCTATTGTAAAACAGGTAATGCAGTAATTCTTCACATTCCATTGAATTCATCAACAAAACAAGTTATTTACCTCAAGGTTGATTCGTTTGCATACTCATTCCCATCATTTCATCCACTCTTGCTTGCTATATAATCATTTCCCATTTCCAGTTAGCAGTTTGTGCAATCAATAAGCCTTAGGTTTGTGAAAGTGAGTTTCAAAAGTATAATATAGCAGTTATACCATTGCTTTCAAATTTTGAGAGATTGATTTCACCGAGAAGATCAGGAACTGAGCTACTAAGAGGAAATTTAGTGTTTTAGAATCTAATGTGAGATGCTGGTGGAAACAGGAGCCATTAACAAAAGCAAAAGGTTCTTGCTATGCATTTCAGAGCCAAAAAGATAGAAGACTAGTGAACAAATTTCTCTGTTACATGCAGGACTTATGTAATGACAGCAATATGATCAACTGTGAGATTTTTGCAATATTGTACAAAAGAAATTGTATGTGCTAAAAGGATTCTGCACAGCTTATTCAAAGCCAATAGAGGATGGTTGTGGAGCTTCATGAGAAGGAAGAGTTTATCCCTGAGAAGACATACAACTTATGCTAGAAACTATCCTAAGGTTACATCGACAAAGCTTTTCATCAGCATGTCATTAGAATACATCAAAAGAAACAGATATCTGCTATTGAAAATCAGCAATGCAGATCTGGTATACTTTGAAATGCTGAGAAAACCATGACAGAAAAAAAGGAAATGTTGATTGTCAATAATTACATGTGGTGTAGAAAAAAAAATGGCTTTACATTGTGATGCTAGCTAGCAATTACTGCTGATGGAAGCAAATTGTTACATGTCATTTTCTGAGGGAAAACCACACCTAAAAGTACTGCTGGTAAACATGTTATAGCACAGGATGAAGGAAGGATGGCCAATGAACTGCTATTGGATTTGGTTGAAAAAGTCTGAAAATGCTGACCAGTGTACTGTTTTACCTAAAATCCCTTCTAATGTTTGACAGTTTCCACAGTTATCTCATTAAAGTAAAGTCCTGTCAGGATGAAGCTAAAACTGAGATAGCCATGATTCGGGTGGATTAACATCAATATAGCAGTCTGGATTGTCAGTCAAGGGCAGGCCATACGCCAGCTGCATTTAAGATGAATGTCTGAAAACAAACATGCCAGGTGGAAAAATTAAAAGGTCAATGTTAAATGTAATGTGCGAGTAAATCCAGAGTGCCTGGAGGTCAATTTCATTCGACGACAATGAAAAATGTTTCAAGAAAACAGGGATATTGAACGCAATTGTTTTGTATTGAGGATAACACCTGCTTTGCTGATGATGCAACAATGAAGTTCGAAGACAGGGGTGATACCAGTGACAATGACAGTAATTTGTAATGTAAGAAATCATATTAAATTTTCATATTAATGCTCTGAATAGTCGTTCACTAATATATCACAAGAAATGTAATAATTCACAATTACAATACAACATAATGTTAATGACCATTTATTTTTTTCATTTCGTGGTATCAAAAATTACACTGGTACCCCATAAAATCCCGATTAAATTCAATTCCTTCATTAAATAAGCAACTTTAGTGTATTAATTTCAGACTTGTAATGTTTAGGATATAATTTTTTTTTTTTTTTTTTTTTTTTTTTGTTTTACCTCCGGAACCACCGTTAGGTTATATCTTCAGAGGACGAGATGAACGAATTGTAGCGTGTGTGAAAAATGCC
>JAAAKQ030037299.1:0-16894 GCA_010016005.3 Zanna intricata
CACCTTGCACTGTTACTCCAGTGCTAAATTGTTCTTTAACTTCATTAACTGCTAGTTCTATGTAAAGATTAAAAAGTTTGGAGATAGGGAATATCCTTGTTGGACTCCTTTTTTTATTCTGGCTTCTTTCTTATTTTCTTTGATTGTTACTGTTGGAGTTTGGTTCCTGTAAATGTTAGTGACTCTTCTTCTTTCTCTACATTTGAACCCTAAGTTTTTTAAAATGCTGAATATTTTATTCCAGTCCATGTTATCAAATACCTTTTCTAAGTTTATAAATGCCATTTATGTTAGTTTGTTTTTCTTTAATCTTCCTTCTACTATTAATCTCTCCCTCTTTTTCCGTTAAGCTTCCAGAACCACCATAAGGTATTACTTCAGAGGATGAATGAGAATGATGTGTATGAATGTGAATGAAGTGTAGTCTTGTGCAGCCTCAGGTCTACCATTCCTATGTATGGTTAATTGAAACCTAACCGTCAAAGAGAATACCAATATCCATGATCTAGTATTCAAATCCATATAAAAGTAACTGCCTTTACTAGGGTTTGAGCCTTAGAAGTCTCTACTTTGAAATCTGCTGATTTGAGATGACAAGTTTAACCACTAACCAACCTGGTGGTTTTTCTGCTATTAATCTAAATGCTAAAGTTGCTTCTCTTGTTCCTATACTTCTCCTGAAACGAAATTGGTCTTCTAACACTTTTCCACTCTCCTCTCAATTCTTCTGAACAGAATTCTGGTCAAGATTTTTGATGGCAAGTAGTTAAGCTAATTGTTCTGTATTCTTCACATTTATCTGTTCCTGCTTCCTTGGTATTGAACCAGAGTTCTTTTTGAACTCTGATGGAACTTCCCCTTTTTTCGTAAATATTACACACCAATTTGTATAATTTATCTATCTCTTCCTCACCTGCACTGTGCAATAATTCTGCAGGTATCCCGTCTATACCAGGAGCCTTTCTGCCATTCAGATCCTTAAATGCTCTATTAAATCCATATCTCAGTATGGTTTCTCCCTTTTTATCCTCTTCGACCTTCTCTTCTTCCTCTATAACACAGTTTCTAATTAATATTCTCTGTATAACTCTTCAATTTATACTACCCACCTATTGACCTTTTCTTTTGTATTATAAATCTGTGTACCATCGTAAAAAGATATTTAACATAATATTAGATTTTAATTTGTATACCACAAAATTTTCCTTAATTATTCTATATGAACTATTCTATAAGTCTATTCTGAACAGTTTTCTTTCGCTTAATTTGCAGTACCTGTTTATAGTATTTCTTAACTTTCAATAGTTCTTTTTTTTCATCAGTAGCATTCTTATACTTTTTATGTTCATCCATCAGCCGTAATATATCCTCTGATATCCAAGGTTTACTACAGTTTTCTTTGCTCCACCTAAGTTCGCTTCTGCTGATTTAAGAATTTCCTTTTTCACATTCTTCTTTATTTTCTGCTTTACTCAGACCTCTTGCAATGTCCTCCTCAAAATTCTTCTTTACCTCCTCTTTCTCAAGCTTCTCTAAATTCCACCAATTTATCTGATATCTTTTCTTCAGTTTTTAAACCCGTATCTACGTTTCATTATCACTAAATGTCGCTATCATTGTCTGCTCCAGGATATGCTTTGCAATCGATGAGTTGATTTCTAAATCTTTGTTTAACAATGATATAATTTATCTTTTTTTTCCCGTAACCCCTAGGCCCCGGACCCACTTGAATAATATAACACAGAACCTAGGAGGTGCCTTTTGCCTCTAACCTTCTGAACGGCTTAACCGATGGAACTGACTATGCCGTTCTCACCGTCCAGTCCCAGCTGACCGGATGGTCAGCCGGGACTAGGTCCTTTCATTTGCCTTGCCTCTAATTGGTGGGCCCCCAGACCCAAGCGGAAGGGGCCCTCCAACTGGGACTGTGGTCTTAATTTCAATTTTTTCCCCCTTTTTTCCCCCTCCTACTCTCCCCTGGAGTCCCCGTTCACTCATCGCAAGTGGGCCACCCACCAAAGTGGGCACCCCACTCCTGATCGGGGGTTTCCACCTCACCCCTACTCATACAACCTCAGACTTCGATGTTCATCCTCATACTCTTCAATCTCCTCCCTGGCTTTCAAACGCATAATGTTTCCAACCATAGAACCTATTACATTCCAAGTATGGCGGCACGCCAACATCGCCTCCACCACATTCTCAGGCGTAATTACACCCACCACCAATCCTACCTCCCTCCTCACTCCTTCCCATCTTACACAGTGGAAAATATTTTATGTTCGACAGTGTCACTCTGGCCACAATACTGACAAGCATCCAATCTTCTCCTTTTCCTTTCCCACAGATACATGTTAAAGCAACCATGGCCCGACAGGAACTGCGCCATCTTGTATGCCACCTCTCCGTACCTCCTACCAATCCATGGCTTAATCTGCGGAATAAACCTCTGCGTCCAATCTCCTACCTGCGCCATCGTTCACCTCTCCTGCCACTTAAGATAGTATCCGCCCTAGCTTGCCTTCGTGAAACCCCCTTGATCTACTACTCACTTCCTCTGCTGCAATATCCAACAGCGGCATAGACCCAATAATCAGTGCCACCTCTGTTGACACCGTCCTGTAACATCTAACTACTCCTAATATTACTGGCCTCTGAAACGACAAGATCTTCCTCCTAACCTTCTGCCACCGCAATGTCCTATTCCAGGCTGGAACTCCATACAAGACGACAGACCTTGCCACGGATGCTAACAACCTCCTCTTAGACGTACTCGGTCCACCCATCATATGTAACAGCCTTGATATTGCTGCCACTGTCTTACCTCCTTTCTTAACCGCCTCCACTACATGTGGGTGAAAAGATCTCTTATCCAAAAATACTCCAAGGTATTTTGCTCGGGATACAGGTACCACCTCTACACTCTCCACCATGAAGACAATTATTCTGAGTTTGCGCCTCCCTGCCATTATCAATAGCTGCGTTTTCTCTAGGGCTAAATAAAGTTTTCTCTCTTGAAGTCATTCATAGACCAACTCCAACTCCACATTCCCTTTAGCCATCAGTTCCTCCTCTGTTTTAGCCATAACGACTAGGGAAAGATCATCTGCAAAGTCTGTTGGCGTAACCCCATCCGGATACTGCAAATCAAAAATACCATCAAATGCTATGCACCAGAGAAGTGGACCAACTACCGACCCCTGCAGCACACCCACCTGCATATCCCTCTCCACAAAAAAACCCTCTGCACTGCCCACAACAGATCTACCGGCAAGGAATTGAATGCATTAATCACATCCAATAAAACCACTGCCGGAATAAGCCGGGTTTTCCAAGTACTATTTGCAGTCTCATCCACCAGACCCATAACTCTGTTAATGGCACCCACCGTTGTTCGACCTCTATGAAAACCATACTGGACCTCACTCAGCCCCTCCCCAGCTTCAATCTCCGACTTCAACCATTCAACAAGCATCTTTTCAAATAACTTGCCTAAATAACTCAAAAGACAAAGCAGTCGATATCCCGAGGGGTCAAACTCATCCTTACCAGGCTTCCGGAGCAACACTAACCTCGCCTTTTTCCACACCTGCGACATCGTCCCCTCCAACAATACTCTATTAAATGCAGATAAAACCTTCTCCGGCATCATCCTCACAACTGCTACAACCACTTCATTAAGAATATCATCCAAACTCGGACTCTTCTTCCTATTCAGAACCATTACTGCCACTCTCAACTCTTCCATCTCAAACAGCGGTATAACCACTGCCACTACATCTTCCAACTGTAACATCGGTCTCCTCGGAAATAACACCTCCATACAATCCTCCAACAATCCCTTTGACAACACTGGTAGCACTCTCCCAAAAATTCATTCACAATACGGAAGGCATCACCCCAGACATCCTCATCAAGGTGATTACGTAACTCCATTCACTTCGCTTACTCCTCATAATCTCTCCTATACTCTCTCCTAACCTTCTTAAACTCTCTTGATGCCCTCTCCTTCTCCTCATGACTCCCTCTTCGATTTACCCGTTGCAATCTCCTACCAGCATGTTAACACCTCTTCCTCAGCTCTGCCACCTCCGACTCTCTTCCTATCAGGCCTACCACTTTCCAATGCTACCTTACAAGCCTCCGATACCACTTCCGTAAGAAAACCTGTCGAAACCTCGCCAAAGTGTCTGGACTCACAACCTTCCTCTGCAGCACCGTCACACCTAGCACTCAAGAGGCCCCCAACTCAACATAAACAACCTCATGGTCACTGAGCGACTCCTCATCAGATAACACCTGCCACTCCAACACCGACTTTGCCAATCTCATCGACACAAACGTAAGGTCAATAAACGATGATCCAGTACTATGGACGGGGGTTGGGAGCTCTCCATCATTCAAACAAACAATCCCCATCCCCGCCATCACCTCCTCTAACAACCTTCCTCTTGCATCAATTCTTCCTCCACCCCATGTCACATTCTTCGCATTGAAGTCGCCTGCCAAAAGAAACTCCTTCCTCGAAGCCTGCCTGACTCCAGTAACACCATCCAGCACCCACTTCAAACTGCTAAAATGATACATTTGTTGAAACATAAACGCTACAGATCACCAACTCCTGAAGCTCCACCCAGACAAAACCTTCTCCACAACCATGCCTCACAATTGGTACATTTGTCTTTGTCTTTACTCTATACAAGGCCGCTCCTCTAGTATGATCATACCACTACCTGCCCCAACCTCCTCAGATTTGGTTCAGCCACTATCATCATATCCACCCCCTTCCTCCTTCTCTCAAGTACAGCAATTTCAAGTACAGCATCATGCGAAAAGGAACTTCTATTCTCATTAATGTGCAGAAAACTAGCCATCAACTCATTTCACACATCTTCCCATATGATGCCCTATCCCTCCGCAAATAGAACACCTTGTTGGGCCCATGCACTCTGCGACTCTATGACCTTCTTCTCCACAATTAAAACAGGCCCGAGAATGATCCGGATCCACACATCTCGCCACTTTATGGCCTCCCTCCAGGCATCTATAACACCTGATTTCACTATGCGACATGCATCCTTATGCAACACCAAATATGCATCACTACATGGCACCTAACCCAGCTAACCTGTACCTGCTCTTTCTTTAACAACTTAGCTGCCACAACCTGTGGCACCGCTATCAATGCAACTTTAGGACTACCATGCGCCCATCTCATGGATACCACCCTCACATCCAAGCCATCTTCCACCGCTTCTCTAACTGCAGCTACTACCTCGACCTCTGTCAAGATGTGATATAATCTATTTGAAACCTTATAGTATCACTGGGTTTTTTCCATGTGTATATTCTTCTGTTATGATTTTTAAACTGGGTGTTGGCAATTACTAAATTATACTTTTTGCAAAGCTCAGTAAGTCTGTCTCATTCCTTTTGCCCAGTCCGTATTCCTCCTCAATATTTCCTTCCTTGTTATTTCTGATGCTTGCATTCCAATCTCCAACTATTATTAAGTTTCCATCTCCTTTTATGTATTTAATTGCTTCATCAATTTCTTCATATACACACTACCTCATCATCATTATGGGAACTTGTAGGCATATAAATGTTAACAGTTTTGATGTTATCCATATTACAATGATTCTATCACTAAGCTGTTTGAAATACTCTACTCTCTTCCCTGTCTTCTTGTTCATTACAAAACTTACTCCTGCCTGCCCTTTATTTGACACGAGTTAATTATTCTGAATTACCTGACCAAAAGTCATTTTCCTCTTCCCACCAAATCTCGCTAATTCTTACTATACCTACAATTAACCTACCTGTTTCCCTCTCTAAATTTTCTAACCTACCAAACTTTTTTAGACTTCTAAAATTCCATGCTCCGACTTGTAGAATGTTATTTTTTAATTTTCTGGTGATCCCTTCCTTAGTAGTCTCCACCTGGAGATCTGAACAGGGTACTATTTTACCAAGGAACGGGCCTCCATTTTTATTACATGAAACTCCAGAGAGTACATTTTCTTAGGAAAAAAACTACCATAGTTTTCCAATGCTTTCAATTGTGCAGTACTCAGAAGATAACAGTGATGTGGCTGTTAAGTCCTCCTGACCTACGCTCTTAACAACTACTGAAAGTGCTGCCACCTTCTTTCAGGAATCATTCCGTAATCTGGCTCTCAACAGATACCTCTCCGATATGGTTGAACCTTTAGCCCAGCTATCACTGAGCACTCAAGCCCCCTCACCATTGGCAAGGTGTCATGATTTATAGAGGGGGATTTTATATTTTATTATTCTTTTATATATGTTTGATTAAAGTAAGTCATAAAATGAGTGATTGATTTACTTATATATCTTTTTATAAAAAATGAATATAAACTGAAATTTACTAGTAAATTATTAATAAATCGGTAATTTGGTTACATAAAGATCATGCAGTCCATTGTTTTAGAAAAATGTAAAATAAATAAAGTAACTTGAACACCTTCTGTTATTGGTCACTGTAGTTACTTTGTAAATCAGTATAAGCGGTATTGCAATTATAATAATTAGGAATGCACTAATTCTTTTAACTCTCTTACACTCTTCTGTTTAATATCTCTTTCTCTCATTTTTCAATTCTTATTTCCTTTTATATTTCTCAAAATTTTATACCCTAGGCCAGAAGGATTTCAAACTCTTTCTGTCATCATATCTCATCTGTGTCCTTAATGCTTCTTCATTTTACTAATCTTTTGCTAGTAAATAGTAGTTTTCTTATTGTGAACAACTGCTTTAGAGCGTGATGCAGGTTCCCTTCTTATAATTGTTGTTTTGAAATTTAATTTTTCAGTATTCTTTTTTCACAGAGCTCATCTTTATAATGAAATATTGCAATTGCTCTCAGTGATCACCTGTTTAGTATGCATGACATCTGTCTAATTTATATTGAATGAAATTTTCTTTTGAAGTCATTTAATTATGATATTTTTTATGGAGTTTTAATTTAGTGGGTAAGGAAATTTTTTCCAAATTTTAATAGAATGATACTAGTTTTGTTTTGATTATGTTTATATACTATAATAAAATATCATGTATAATTATATACAGAAGAATAAAATTAGCGATTGCAAAGGGTGTTGAATTATTGCATTTATTATATTTTCACTTCTTAATGTAGTAACCATGTACTTGCATCAAAGTTCTGTCCTGATGTCAACGATTTGTTGCTGTTCTCAGTAGTATTGACATAAGTTTTTGCTCATTAAACTGAACTGCTTGTTTTACCTTCAAAATTTGTGCTGTTGTTTCTGAAATTGCTTTTATGGTTGCATCATATATTTTTCTTCAGTTAATATTTCTGAAATGGCATAACTAGATTGTCTTTGAATGAACTAAAATTCAGTGTTCTCTAATTTTTCTATTATACTTTTTTCATTTTTCAAATTATATTATTTTACATTTTTTTCTTGTTTAATTATCTTTTGTTTAATGTTTCTGCCCTATTACTTTATACTGTTTGAATTTTTTTTTGTATAGTAATGTAAAAAAATTTTTGTTTGCAATGCCATAGCACCTTCAAGATCTAACAGCAAAGAAACAGAAATAAATCTATCAAACTCGTACAAAAACTATCGCTTCTTTCATTTCATTATGTATTTTAATGCCATTATTCCAAGCATTAAGCTTTCATACTTTTCCTTTAATTATCATCATATTTTGGTCTATTAAGAGTCATAATTGTTCAGTTTCTGGTGATTTTTAATGTAATGCCATTCATTTGCTGAAATGATACTATCACTTTCAAGATTAATATATATTCTGTGCCAGCCTCACTGAAGAAAATAAGGAGCAAAGTAATTTTTTGTTATCTTCTTACTGTTAAGTACAATGTTACTCTAAAGCATTTTAAGTCGTAGAAACCCATGCCATATTAAGTCTTTCACCACAGAAATGGCTGTTAAGTGAACAGAGAATCGGTTCCATTTTAGTTATTCTTGTATCTTTTGTGTTTATATGCATCAAGAGATGTATGAAGGATTCATTGCCCAAACTAACTAATTTATGAACTCTCAGTGAAGAAAATATATATTATTAAGAAGCAGTGTAATCTTATGGGATATCATCATAGTTGCAAAAATCATTTTACCATCTTTTTTTTTATTTACTTTGTTTTGTATCTATCTGTTCATTCTTTCTTGTAAATAAGATACTTATCTTACTTTATAATGTCAGTCATCTTATTTGAATCTTATTTTATTATGTTTTATAATGTCGGTTTGAATGTATGGTAATTAATAGTACTAAAACTTTTTTTTTGTCCGGAGATGAAGGAATGCCATTTACACATGAAGTATCGGACTCGGACCTGGGCCGCTATTCGTCCCGAGTTAGCTACCTGGCTAACAGGTTCTGACAAGGTGTTATTAGGCATAATATTACCTGCCCCCTACCGACTAAACCTCCCTCTCTGAAGACTCCTTCCTCCCGAAACCTGGACCCGCAATTAAGCATAACTCAGTCTTGGGGGGAATGTTCCGACAGGACTCAGAAGCTCTCTACCATGTCTTCTCCATGCGTGTACCTGAAACAAATTAAAAACAAAACAACTCAAACACATCAAAATAATATGACTCATCCATAATCACCCAGGCACTCATCCTACTATTTTTTTTTTTTTTTTTTTGTAAGGTGCCTGTTTGTGTGTGTAAAAGTATTTGTGTGGTGTTTTTTTTTGTGTAAAGAAAAAAAATCTGTGTGTATGTAAAAGTATCCTTGTAAATAAATTTTTGTACGTGTAGGTGAGTGCGCGTCAGTTTTGTTTTATTTGGTGAGATATATATTTACCTATAACATTTAAAACCGGTTTAGTATGAAATGTTTAATATTTCTTGAACTACACAGAACTTGCTCAGTATTTTGTGTAGACAGCTGTTTATATTGTTTTTGCATGTTTTACTTATTTTCACTGTTATTAAACTGTTGTTTTGAATAAGTATGTATATTGCTTTATTATTGTTAGTATATATTTATGGGCTGTCAAATCATTGTTTGACATCCTTTAAACAAATCATTTGCACCAATATTATTTTAGAATATTAAAAATTTTAACATAGCTTTGTGTTTACATTTATGAATTGCAATCTTGCTTAAAAAGAATTGTCACTTACTTATTCTTAAAAAATAACATTATCCATCTGTATCAAACCAGACAACAGAATTGTTTTCATGTAACTTAACATAATGCTTCAGATTAAAAGAAAAGAACTTAATATGTTTTTGTTTTGCCCTTTTTAATAAATTACAATATCATTTTAAAAAAAATTAGTTACAATTAAAAGATTTTCATTCACAGAAACAATATTACTTACCCTATCGATGAATTAAAGAAAAAAAACACAAATTAAAATATTCTTCTAAAAACCCTGAATGTTTTGTTAAAAAATATTTATGTGAATTGCAATAGAGAAAAGTAAAATAAAGCATGTTTACTGTATGCCTGGAGATTATGTTCTGCTTATTACATGTTTAGTATGACCTCAGTCATGTCTAGCAACTTCTTCAACACGAACTCCTATGTTGTTAATAACTCAACGACGCATATCTTTGGTTATCTTGTTGCATGCCTCAATTATCAGCACTCACAGTTCCATCACTGTATGAGGATATTTAGGGAAAATCTTTTACTTTAGAAATTCTCAAAGAAAATAATCACACGGGTTAAAATCAGGACTGTTAGGGGGCCAGTTCTGTCCACTCCCAAAACAATTAGGAAATCGGTTTGTGATGACATTTGCGTCAAAAGTTGCATGCAAAAAGTCTAAAACAACATTAGCTGTGTGCGCTCTGACACTAACCTATATGAACCACTCATTTTCTAATGGAAATTCTTTTGCAAGAAGCTGAGGAACAAAATTATTATACAGCATGTTTAGACAACGTTCACTATTCGCTTCTGTTCAAAAAAGAATGATCCTATTACCCAGTGACTTGAAATAGCGGCCCATAGTGTAATTCATGGAGCTTGATTCACCTTTTCGTGAAGCACCTGTAGATTTTGGAAACCCAAAAACGCACATTTTCTTTATTAGCAGCCCTGTCTAGGTGAAAATGTGCCTCATCTGAAAACCAAACATTGTTCAACAATCCGACTTGGTTCCCAGCCCATTCAGCGAATGCCATCCTTTGATCTTTCTTGTCAACCATTAATTTAGGCAACACTGTGTTATTTTGTATGGATACAAATACAAATCACCGTTTTTTTAATTTTCTGCGCAGATTGCCTAGAAATCTCAAGTTGTGCTGCTGCTTTTCTTGTTAATTTGCTCGAGCTCCTCAGCAATGCTGCTCTGACAGCTTCGACATTCTGTGGCAACAGAATTTCGACATATGTACAAAATTGTCTGTTTAAGTACCACACTTTTTGTTTCATTAAAAAACAACAGTCTTTACGCATTGTTCAACAGTCACTCTTCCTTTGTCAGCCATTTGGAATGATACATACACAGTGCATGCGGTAAGAGAAGAAACTAATATTGGATCATTTTGTGCTCCATCCTGTACAAATTAAGAAATGAATATTCATTTTTAAACAAGGATTTGTTATTTATTATTAAAAACTATTATCTGATCAATTTTTTATTTGGAAATTCTCGTTACTTTCTCTATTTGAGAAAAAATGTTCTTATTAATTATGAGAGAAGACATGGGTGGTTTTCTGTCAAAATGTTAACATTTTTTTTCTGTATAACTGTTACAAAAATTATGAGGTGTGGTTTTCCTTATCGTAAAATTCAGTTTTTAAAATTGCCCGTTTCTTTTAATAGTATTACAAAAGTAGTAATCAATTCTAATTTCCTTATGATTGTTTTAATTAAGGCACCATCATATGAGTAAATGAAAATATAATTTATTTAAAAGACTAAATTTTTTTATTTGAATTTAGTATTTAAGTAATATGTTTGTAGAAGGTACCCCATATACCTTTATATCATCATCCTTTGTACTACCAATATTACTGAAGTGTATGTATTTATAAAATTCAGTTAAACATTTTCAATTATTGTGAAAGAGCTTGATTATTTTTTTTTTATTTAGTTATTGGAAGAAATTTATAGGTGATTTCATGTTTTATGTTTAACATGCAACATTTGAACTTAGATAACTTTTCAACTATATTATCAATAACATTTGTTTATTATGTTAATTGACGTGGTAGCAAGATCTTTTTGTCTTAGCAAATAATGTTTACCATTTAGAAAAAACAAAGAAAGAATCCAAAATTAAAATTATTATCTGTATTTTATTGGTTTCATCATCCTTTCTTTGCACCTTTATTTTTAGATTATTTTAACAATTTTATTAAAGATATCTGATCAAACAGTTTATTTCTAGTTATTTATCAATTCTAATGGAAAAAAATTGTGTTATTTTATTGTATGTGTAATTCTTTTTAAGAGATTTTTTCCTGGAACATTATTTTATTTTTGTACTCTATTTTGATTATGCAATAGTAAAAACAATTTTCAAGCCAGATTATTGTTTTATATACAGTTATTGTCACTAGTTGTTGTCAATAGTTGTTGTTTTATTTACTATATATTGTCACAAGTAAAGCATCTAACCTTCAAGAGAAACTAGTTACATCTGCTTTCTCTCAGAGTAATGTTTGTTTCATCATTGATATGATTGTTATGAATCACTATAATTGTCATTACATCTTTACTGGAGTAATGAATGTTCATTAAAGGATTGAACATTAGACAAGCAATCTAAGCACAAATGTATTTGTTCTTGTACAGTTTCATCTAAACACAAATTGAGATGACATCCTTGTTTTATTTTTTTTTGAGTCAGACCCTTTCTTGGGCATTTGATTCATTGTTTATTCTTGTCACCCCTACCTGTTTTTTGAAAAAAATTTGTATGTGTTTTCTTTCTTATTCTTCAATCAAATTTTTTGTGAATTTTTAATTTTAATCCGTTTTGTTACATACCTTCTTAACATCTACAAATCATTTGTTGGTGGACTGTTCTTGTTAGGTGTGTCTTGGTAGATTAATCTAAAGACCAGAATCCTTCTTTACATTTTCTGAAACTGTACTGATCATTATTCAACAATATTTTTACCAAATTCTGTTCACCAGTTTTGATGTTAGACCACCTTCTTTGATACAATAATAATTAACTTTCTGATATCTATGGGGATATCTTTAAATAAGGTAATATTTATGATGTTTTATCATCTATATCTCTTCTCTCTCTCTCTCTCTCTTTGTGTTTTTCCACTGGAACTACCAGAAGGTATTACTTCAGAGGATGAATGAGGATTATATGTGTGAATGTGAATGAAGTGTACTCTTGTACAATCTCAGGTCGACCACTTCCGAGAAGGGTGGTTAATTGTAACCCAACTACCAAAGAAACCCATTATTCATGATCTAGTATTCAAATCCATACAAAAGTAACTACCTTCACTAGGATTTGAGCCTCAACTTCTGAGAGTTCTAGGATTAGAACTCTCAACTTTGAAATCAGCTGATTTGCGATGTCACATTAACCATTAGACCAGCCTGGTGGGCTCATTACCTCTTCTGTCTATTTCTGTTTATCTGAAAGATTGCTGTTAAACTAATATCAAAAAAGAGTGATATCTTCATCAGAATATCTTTGTTTTCTTTTCCTCCAAAATTTCAATTTATAATTTTTGGCCTCTATATTGTTCCTTATGTATTCCTCCCCTGCTTTATCTCTTTCTTTTCTCCCTATTGTAGTTTTCTGTCTACACCTCTGGTACTAGTAATTTTGACAAAAATCTTACTTCCAACTTTTTATGAAGTTTTATGTGATGATTTCTAGTATAAACATGATACCCATATTTAATTTTGGTTAAAATTGGTCACCTTGGTTTCTTTATTTCAAAATATTACTCAGATTTGAATAATTTTTTTATGTAATTCTTTCCCTCTGTACCTACATACTTTAATGTCTCTCATAATGATCTTCCTTAGTAGTCTGTCAAGGATTATGCCCTTGACTTGATAATCAGAGTTCCTGGTGAAGCCAGGAAAGTTATGCGACCGTCACATTTCATTTTTTTAACTTCGACTTACATTTAATCACAACTAAATTGTGGTAAAAATCATAATGGTGACTGCTCCTGGGTAAGTTTTACAAACCATAAATCAATCGGTTTTGAAATTGTACCGTTATGTAAACAATAGCTTACCTTAGTTATGTTATGTTAATTTACAGAAATTGAAAGGACTATATAGTCATTGTATTTTAACTATGACCTGGTATAATAGGAAATCATGCTTTTTTTATTGTTTAATGGAAAATTATGTAGTAAAGCTTGATGAACTGAATATCTTTTATTGTGCGTAACCTATTATATATTAAAGTAATTAATTTTTTTTTATCAGCAATAAAGATGTATTTACTTTCTCATGATCTTTCGGTTTATTTAAACCATCATCAGAAGATTAAAAATATTACAATAAGTTAAAAATTAAAATGAGCATACAAGTACAGTCATATATTACAGTCGGTAATATTTTTAATCTCCTGTTTGATGGTTTAAATAAACCTAAAGATCTTCAGAAAGTAAATACATCTTTGTTGCTGGTAAGGTGATAAAAAAGTTTTTTAATTACTTTATCATTTATATACGAGCAGAAAATCACGTTTAAGAAATTTATTATTACATATTATTTATTTGTACTATTCATTATTTCAACTCTTGAGACAATTTTCTTTTTCCAAGAGACTTACAAATTAGTTTGTGGCATAGTTATTTCAAACAGTTGTAATAAGAACTTTGTTAATTAATTGTAAAATATTAAAATTTAATTGTGCATAGTTCCATTAATAAGGTGTTATGAATAGTTAAGTAATGCCATATAAACTACACAACATAGATGTAATTTAAGAATATTGTGAAGCATATCATTTAAGTGAAGTGTTTTGTTATTCATACATTGTACTCATATGTATAAGTGTTTATAGTGATTAAATAACAAGATTTGTTTACTGTAGTTTGAAAACTGTATTATTTTTAATTAACCTCTAAAGTGACTACAGCAAAAAGAATTGTGGAATTTTGTTTAATTATTTAGATCATTTTTAAGATTGATATTTATATATATATATATGTTAACTTTAATATGTGTATTTATTACTGTGTTTTATATAATCATCTGTTAAGTATTTTTAATCGTTGCATTACTTGAATTCTTGTAATTTTGATTTTTATCAGTAAGATTTTTAAAAAATCTTGTTTTTGGATGTCGATTGTTATTTTTAAACATCACAGTATTAAATGTAATTTTAGTTTATTACTCATTTATTTAATCATATATATTCTTATTTTTGATATTTGTTTTTATTGATCTTTGCTCGCATCAGAAAATAAATTTAAGCTTATGAATCCCTTTTTTATTGATAGTCGAACCATCTTCTTGTTTATTTTTTGAAAAAAAATTTTGTATAAAATTGTAATCTTCTACTTCATTGGAAAACAGGAGAAATAATGATAAGTAAAATCATGATTAAGACAGGAATACTGTAAAAGTTTGTTATATAAATGAAAAGTAGCTTCAACCATGATCGTCACATAACATATAATGTAATTGTAAAATGCATCCTTATTCCGGTTTCACCTGTTTAGCGGTGACTGTTTACAGGAAAAAGATTTTTTTTTCATAAAATGTTAGAGTTATCCAATCTATATTTGAAGCTCCTATCATGACCAGCACCCAAGTTACATCGCTATTAGTGAACAAAACTTTAATCATGGTTATATCTCTTGTAGGTGGTTGTAAGATAAATTCCTTTAAATATACTTAGTATTTGTAATAAATTTCATGTTGTAGTTCATCTGAAGCGAGATAAAAAATTGGTTCTTTTCAGACAAAAAAAATTTTGTTTTACTGTTAGCTTATTGCCAAAAGAAGATTATCTCTTTTGGATGGTAGTTGATTAAGCAAGCTTGCAATGAGACTGCTAGACAGGAAATTAAATACCTGAGTCTGTCTGTAGGCATCCTCCTACCGTATACCCGCTAATCAGGGTTCTTCAGGTATTCTCAGAACGGAGAACTTAGCTGTGTTAGACCTTCATCTGTAAATTGATTATAGGGAAGCAGTCAAGGATAAGTTAAAGGAGGGTCCGGTGGTGAGAAACAATGATCGTCAGTCTATTACTTTGTTTTCCAAGACCCCTTACCAGTTATTCATAATAGGATTTGTTTACTTTTCCTTGACAAATTTAGTAATAATTATGCTAGACTTCAGTTTTCTATCTGTTTGGGAAATGAGAGAATAGTAATGAGCAAGTCATTGAGAGATTCTTGATGTATATGAAAATAGATTTTTATCTAAAAATTCTAAATTCCTTTATGTGCTTTGTAAAGTGTAAATGTGTTTGCTGTATGATAAATTATAATTTACGTACAGATTGTTCAGTATGGGTGTAAACTATTCATTTCTCTGATGTGCTAATGTATATATAATATTATCTTAGGGAGAGCCATTCATATTCTCCTGCCTTTATTTTTCTAAATTGTTATAATTATAAATTAAACTTTTATTTTTTTTTTTTACAAAAATGTAAACAAATATTATTATTGTAATAAATTTTTATTTGTTTTGAGTCTTATGGGAATTGATGATGCTATATGTTGGAATATAGTAGCGCATCAGAAATACATAGAGAATGTTGGCTTTGAACTCTTAGTAAACAAGATTTAAAATTTTATATAAAAATGAATAAGGATTTAGTTTTTCATTTAAATGGTTACTACCGGTTAAAGCTAGTCATCTGTTGAATAACCCTTGGTTTAGTGACACTTTATTCAGTATAACACTGATTTTCTGTAATAACAGGGAAAGGTTTGCCATAGATAATTGGAGAACATAAATGAAATCTATTTTTCATTAAGTTAGAAAAGTTTTATTAAATTAAAAAAAATAAAAAATATTAGTGTAAGAAAAAGACAATTGTATTTAAATTCTGAAATTATTTTTCTGGGTTTCTAAGGACTTCATTGAAACCCATGGTATATGTTGCTTACTGATCATTATTGCTAAAATATTTTTATTATTACTGAATATTATTTATTTTCACTTCTAATTAAATTATTATTTTTATGCAGTTCTTTTTTTTATCTTGATTCATTAATATCCATATTTAATGAATATTTTTTTCTATATTGTTTTAAGTAAGAGTTTCTTCTTTTTTTTTAACATAACGTTTTCTGCCTGCTTACTTTAAGTATCTTGTTGAAAAGCTTCTAAAGGTGTTAAAAAAAATTTTGTCACAATTTTCTAACTTTTTTTAGTAACGGATGGATGGATTGATGATCATGTTGAAAAGAGAAGTGGCTGTTTAATTGTGAAGGATAAATTGGTTATGAGAATTGACTATATGGGTCAGTATAACTAATAATTTCACCACCGTTTTAGATTTTATAGATTCATTTTCTGTTTTTTTTTTCTTTCATTAAGACTTGGGTTTTATAGTTAAACTTAAAAAAAAACACAGTAGATGAAACTGATCCAGACCTGCTAGCTAAATCAAGAAAAGTATTAAAAAGTTTTTTTGCCTGTAAATTGTGATGATGCTTCAGAGACAGAAAAGGTACCTTGTTGATTTTGTGGAACATGGCATTTCACTCGATTTATTAGTGTGATGTTTGACATTAAAAATAAAACTAAGATGGACCATTCAAAATAAATTTAATAGTATTTTGAGTTCTAGGATAATTTTTTTTAATACAGTAATGATTCTCTCTTTTACCTGTTTAGCTTCTGGAACTACTGTTAAGGTATTACTTTAGAGGATGAATGAGGATGATGTGTATGAATGTGAATAAAGTGTAGTCTTGTACAATCTCAGGTCGACCACTCCTGAG
>JAAAKQ030037310.1:0-16893 GCA_010016005.3 Zanna intricata
ACAATTCATTCATCTCATCCCTCTGAAGATATACTTAATTGTGGTTCCGGAGGTTAAAAAAAAAAAAAAAAAAAAAAGTTAAGTTATTACGAAGAGAATAGCAATTCTATGAATGCCGGAAATTGGAGCACTGATTACTGAGTAATACTTGGATACTTACTGTAATTTCTGTGCTTTTAGTTAATATCTACAATGTAGTCTGAGTAAAAAATATTATGCAAATAACAAATACTATTATTATATGTTCGATTTTCTACGGTGAATTTGTTGCAAAAAGAAGCAAAAAGTAACAATACTTTTTTTTTTCCTTTTTTGTATAATCCAAACCTGGGCGCTTCTTGTCTAGGTACGAGTGGTACATGGGTGTGTATGGTACTTTGTTTTAGAATACTTTCACTTGTCATTACAGTGATATCATCTTTTATATACTAAATAAACATTTCTATATAATCAATATTTATTTTATACAACGGAATACAGTTTTAGCTGTTTTAAATGTAAATAATCCTGATAGTATTTGAAGGAAAAGGGACAAAAATCAAACATTCTTGCCGTTCTCTTCCTCTATCTATCGCCAACTGAGGTAAATAAAAAAAAGTAATATCAACTGATTTCTACCCAAACTTATTTTGCCATTACTTTTCACACGTTACGTTCTAATAGGTGCGGTGGAGGGGTCTCGTTTGACAAGTAACTTTCTTTAATAAATAACATGCATTCACCTCCCTCTCTTTTATACTCATAACTACTAGTCGATTTTTTCCTCCTTACTTCATCACGTACACTCTACCAGAATCTATTAAAAACTTGCAAAATGAATCTGCTATATGTATATTTATATGTTGTATAATATGATTTCATAAATAATTATGGCACGTATTGTTGGGTAAGCGCCTTTATCTTTTTGTACGAATAAACCTGTTATTCAGAAATGATATGTAATGTTTACAACGTGACAACTACAAGTCGTGATTGACTTCTTGAGTCTGTTGATAAAAAATAATTTCCTTTACATCAGAACTTCATTTTATTTAATCCTTATCATATAAATAATAACTCAAACGTATATTTTTTTTTAATTTCATTGAAAACTGACTTTAAGAGATACAGATTCAATTGTAATGTCTGTAAGAATTTAAAATATAATGTTAAATGAAAATGTTGTAGTTAATTGGAACGAATGAGTAAATAAAGATTTTTTTTTTTTTTAAATCTACTAGAAGAAAAAGATTAGTTATTAGTAAAACCCTGTAAAATAAATATATATTATTCTTGTTCACGTTAAAAGCGTTAAAATTTAAGTTGAAAATAGAGAATCAAAAATCTAAAAAGTAATCTAAAATGTACGATTAAAAATGCCGATCTCTCTGGTGGAATAAGTAGCGTCTAGCATTTCATCAGGAGGTCCTGGGTTCGAATACCAGTCAGACATAGCATTTTTCATACGCTACAAACTTCCATTCTCATAGGATTAAATGACCAATTCATACACACCATTCTCATTCATCCTCTGTAGTAATACCTTACGGTAGTTCCGGAGGCTAAACAGATAAAAGATAGAGGGTTAAATGATCAAAGCGTCAATGCCTGTAATCTCAACAAGAAAAAAATTAATTAATTATTTGTAGTTCTTATAATTTGTAGGAATTAAAAATAAAAATAATGAAAAAAAATCTGACGTGGACATTACATGACTTCCTTGTACGAAAATCCAAAAATTATAAGATTCTAAATTATAATTTTCAATTAATATTAGATAATCAGATGTTTTTTCACCATACCCGTTACATATACACATATGTAATTGTAATTTTTTTTTTCTTTAAACCTCCGGAACCACCGTTAGGTATTACATCAGAGGATGAAGATGACTGATGTGTAGCGTGTGTTAAAATGATATGCCTGACCGGGATTCAAACCTGGGACCTCCGTATGAAAGGTCGAGTCGCTATCATTCGTGCCACGGAGGCCGGCACACATGGGTAATACATACCTATTAAATTACATATACACATATTAAAAAATTCTTAAAATTTTATTTTACTACTAATAACTTCTGATTTACTAGAAAAGTATATATATATTTTTTAAAATTGTTATTATTGAATTATTATTTATTGTAAATTATTTTTTTTACAATCACCGGTTAATAATTATTTATCCATCAAAATATTTCAATTAAAAAAAAATTTTTTTAAATAAATTTAAAAAAATTTAAAGAAAAAAGGAGATGAAGTCTGATTCAAGCCTGATGTGCCTGCCTTCCATTGTTAAGATCCAAATATTTCATTAATTAAAATTTCATTTGGCTATAACTCTGGAACGAATGAAATTTATTAGCACTTAAGATATAACTTTGAAAAGCTCTCAATGAAGGCTTATTATTACAGTTAATAAAAAGTATTGTATAGTCAATACTTAATGCAAATCAATAGTAATCTACAAACATTAATCTAGTAAAAACGTAAGCTTAGTTAAACATAGCTATTGTTTAACTTCCATATGAGGGAAAATGTATTTTTTCATGGGTGATGGAGGTCTGGAGTTAACTGAAACGTTATCAAACTTATCATTATGTTAGCGTTCGTGGCGCGAGTAGTAGCATCTCGACCTTTCATCCTGAGGTCTCGGGTTCGAATCCCGGTCAGATATGGCATTTTTACACGCTAAAAATCTTCTGAAGCAATACTTAACGGTGTTCTCGGAAACTAGCCGTTATACCAAGTTAATTACTGGAATTATTTTAACGTTTTTCTGATTTTATGTCTTCTTTGTTTCATTAACTGTAAGCAAGCTTGGAAAGTCTGGTCATGGATTCCAGTTAGACGAAGGAAGTTGAAGCGTCCAAGGCAAAAATGGATGAATAGAATTGTGGAGGCCATGAATAGGTGAGCCCTAGTAGACGATGATGAATGTTTGGCAGAGAAAACTGGCGTTTATGGTTGCGGTAAATGGCCTTGTGCTGTAAATGTGATCCGTTAAGTAAAAATATAACTCTAAGTAATGTTACTTCGAGTAAATTTGGAATTTATAAAATGTTTTCTTAAATATTTAGTAACCAATAAATTTTATCTTTATCACATTTCATTTAAGGATAATACTGCCATAAAAAATAAAGTATTATTCATTTGTTAGATTTTATTTGTAATCAATCGGAAATGTGTATTACCATATATAGTAGTAGTTAACGTTCGGAGAAGACGTGATGAATAGACAGTTTATGTTTTGTTTGTAAGACGGGAAATGGCATTGAATGACTGAAACGCTAGCAAAATTACGCCGAGTTAATGATACGAATGTGAAAATCTCAGCTGTATTACATAGGACAGTTGTTTTATTGAAATAGAAAACAAAATATTTAACCTAGATATTACATTTACCCTGAGAAAAAATGCATAGTTATACTGCTGGCGCATGGTAAAAAATATAATATATACTAGCAATTAGTTCTAGAAGTTTCTTTTAATAATAATATATAGAAAGAATTTAAAAAAATTGCAATGAACGAACTGTAATTACGAATTCAGGAATTTATCTAACATTGAAAGTAGTGTCATGAAATTTGTTTAAGTACAGAGTGAGTACTGCTACCTCCGAATAGGAAATGCATAAACAGTCACGGCATATGTTTAATGTAATTGACTTCGTGGTGTAGTGTTGAAAAAATACGTGTATTCCATACTAAAACTGAAATGCGTGTATAAAATTGGATTCATAGCTAATATAAAATTATATTTATGATTTCTTTTTTTTTTTAAGAAAATTACAGTAACTGATAATATTCAGTTGATACATTAAAATATACAAGGTAAGGTAGGTATAATAAAAATAAGTAGGCCTTACTACCAAAAGTTTTGTTTTGTTACAAGACCTAGATAATATGAACATTATAAACACGTTTTAGGCTCAACAAATTTTTATACTTGTAGGTTGAACTACATATTAAAATTATTTATTTTTACGTATCACTGCAAGAAAATTTTACTTTACGTGGATGAAAATATGATTTAAATGTTTCACTTTTTAAATTTAATAGTGAATATAAAGAATGATTTGTTTAAAATTATTATTTAAAAAAATAATTTAATACAAGGGATGTTTAATAAATAAAGAGAAAATTCTCTGTAGACAAATATTACTAAATTATAATAAAACTAACGATACTTTTCAACATGATCTCTGGCTACTTTTAGGTAATTGTTCCATATCGATTCAGGAAACGCAAAAACCTGAATTGCCTATTCTGTGAGTCGATAGTTACTTCAGTCCACACATTTTTTGAGTGCATTAGATGGGATAATGTCAAAGAAAGAGCGCACCAGGGATGGATTTATCCAGAAAATATTACATCGTACAAGTTGAGTGGTACCCAAGAGTGGAACAAACATCGATGACTGGTGACGAATATCCTAAACAAGAAGGAGGAGAAATATTGTGCTGCACATTAGAGAGAAAAAAGATTGGGGGAAAAGACTCGAACCGGTGGGGGGTATCTATACTTTGTTTTGGAGTGGGCAACAGGGTTATCAAGACCGAGACTCGGGGGAAGGGATGAGGCGAGGGAACGGTATAGCCGGATCCAGTTCACCTCATTCCGGATGTTAAAGGTTGGCATGTTAAGAGCCAGACCCGGCGGGCCGACCTGCCATGCTAGATTTACAGCCGGTAGGCGGGGAGGCCCGTTAGAGGCAAAAGGACACCCCCGCAATACTTGAATGTAGGTCCAACCCAGTGGGAAGGGATTAAAAAAAAAGTACTTGTTACATCTTTTATTTTTTAAGATTCCGGAACCACCGTAAGGTATTACTTCAGAGGATGAATGAAAATGATATATATGAATTTAAATAAAGTTTAGTCTTCTACAGCCTCGGGTCGAAAATTCCTGATATGTGTAGTTAATTGAAACCCAACCACCAAAGAACACCTTTATCCACCGATCTAGTATTCAAATCCGTATAAAAGTAACTGCCTTTACTAGGATTTGAACCTTAGAACTCTCGACTTCGAAGTTAGCAATGATAAGCGATGATTTGCTTAAGTCTATCACTAAACTAACCCGGTGTGTTCGATCTTTCTGTGAGCTTTTTGATTCCCTGAATAAATAATTATTTACCTCGGTGTTAGAGGTATTCATAACAGATAATTTCTGCCGATCTCGGTGCCACGTAAATAGAAAAAAAATAATGTGACGGTATGAGATCGGGACTATAAGCTAAATGTACTTGTACCACCGATCCGACTTTTGAATAGCTTTTATGAGATATGGAGCACTTTATTTTCTAGTACATCACTGTAATACTCGCTATTGTTTGTATGTTCTTCCAAATAATTGCAATAAATTGGGTCTTTTTAGCGCAAAAACACTGTTGGCATCACTTTACCGACTGTCTCGTAAGTTTTGATATGTTTCTTGAAGGATTAACTCAGATGTTTCCATTTCATAATTTGAGATTTGAATTCTACCTAAAAATGATGAATCCAAGTTTCAGCAAATTATTATACAATCTAAAAAAGCATTCAGATCTAATTTGAATGGAGAGGAGGGATGGAAATTAATCTGCAAGACTGTCTTGGAAACCAACTGAAAAAAAAGTTTGTAGTACTTTAGATTATCATAGATAATGGAATGGACCGGGCCGAAAATTGTACCAGAAATTTCAACAATTTCTCAAATTTTTATAGAATAATCTATGACTTTCTCAAATGACTCCACGAAATGCAACTGCGAGCCTCACTGGATCCCCAACCACACTGGAATTTCAGGAATGAGCGCGCTGATAATGCGGCAAAAGAGGCTTGTTTCTAGCCTCCTTTCACCAATCGCGTTGTCTCGAACGTCCTTATCTGTTTTCTGAAGACGATGGTTCAAAATAAGTGGCAGAGCGTTGCTACAACCAGCAAAAAACTTCGTTAAATTAAGAAAACTGTACTACGGTGGAGCTGCTCGTGCAGAAATAACCGTCGAGAGGAGTTTATTATTTGCCGTTTGCGAATAGGGCATAATTTAGGCTTACTCATGGGTATGTGATGACACAAACAGATGCATCCGTTTGTGCTCGCTGCGACTGCCAACTAATTGTGCACCACATTCTTGTGGATTGTATCTGTTATGCGGCATTTTGTCGCAATTTTAAACTATGGACTGACATGCTAAGTACGTTCGGGAACAATAAAACGATGTTATCTAATCTTTTACGATTTATCAGGGCCGTTCATTAATATTCAAATATTTGTGTATTCAGGAGCAGATTTCTGCTATTTATACCATTTGGCATTTTTAATTTTTGTGTTATTAGTTTGTAATTGTTAATTTTTAATATTTATTTACGTGTTGTATACATATCGGGTCCGGGCGCTGATAACGACACTCTGTATAAAACTATATGGAATGGAAACATCCAAGTTTGCTTTCCAGGTAGAGATTCAAACCTACGGCTTATAAAGTGATACAAACTGTTTTTTTTTTTTTTTACCTATAATTGCCAGATTTATTGCCAATAATAGGAAGAAAAATCTGATATGGATACCACATAACTTCCTTTATGCCTATTAAATTACATATACAAATTATTTTTTAAATGAAAAGTACATAAATTTTAATCTCATTAATATCTTCTGATATTCTTTAATTTATTTTAATAATTTTCTTTCATTATTTTAAATTTTAATTGGCTATAACTTTGGAACCAATGGAAAAAAAACCATTTATGATATATCATTAAAAAGCTCTCAATGAGGGCTCATTACTGCAGTTAAGAAAAAGTCCAAAATCCAAAAAATCTTTTTTGCTTTTTGTGATTTTTGGACACTTCTGGTTAGGTCGATTGCAATTAAAAGAGGAGGTGTGCAACTAGATGTTATAACAGTCCTAAATTCAAAATTTCAACATTCTACGGCTAATAGTTTTTCGACTTATGCGAGATACGCACGTACGTACATACGCCGAAACTAGTCAAAATGGATTCAGGGATGGTCAAAATGGATATTTCCGTTGAAATTTGAAACCCGAAATTTTTCGCGATTATAATAGTTTCTTGTACGAAGTACAAGGAAGTAAAAATGTATTTTATTGCAAGAAATTGTACAATAAATAATGTTACTATCGAGTAATGCTAGAAAATAAAGTGAAACCTGCAATAAGAAGGAAACGTTACGGTTCTATCTCAACAGTCGTATTTCTTCTGGGTAATAACTCCCGTCACCATATAGCTCAAAAAAAATAAAAGCTATCAATAGTTGAACAGTAGCGGTGGTTAATTGAAATCAAATATATAATAATTTTTGTACAGCATTTGTCTCTTTAAATATTAAATGCGCCTCCTAAATAAGTTGCGTTACTTTAAATTTTAGTTATTTATAATATACCTTATCACTGAATAAATAAATAGGTTTTATGCATAATGTTATTTATAAACATATAAGTAATGTGTAGATATGTAAAAACATTATGATAATTTTTAATAAAAGACGAAAACGAAACAATTTTGGAACTGAAATTTGTCTGTAACTTAATTATATTAAAAAAAATGTATCAGAAAATAGAATATTCAACGCATATACTTTACGTAACCGACATGTAACGCAACATGGTAAATAACAGTCGTACAATTGACTTGAAGTTAAACAGAACTGAAATGCGTTTTGAATTAATTGGGTATAGCAGATACCGGACTGCAACAGAATAACCGGATGAAACTTTTCACGGTGCATTTACGAAACAGTTACGGAGCCAATCGTGGAACGGGTGATCGATCAAGCGAAGCGCATTAAAATCCAACCCTCACCTTTTCTCACTGTAGACTCTCTCACTCGTTCACTCTCTTTCTGTCTTCCTTGCTCGCTTCTATCTCATCAACGGATTGACCGTTATATCCTATTTAAAATACAACCATCCAGTAGATTGCATACTAATTGCATAAAAAATATTATACTGTTCAGCTACTTTATGAAAACAAAAATGGGATGGTGGATTTTTACAGGATTTTATCAAGTGGATTATACCTACAAATTACCTTATCATAGATTTATTTGAAAGCTTTTAAAAGTTTTATTGTTTTATATGTATATGAATACATATAATATCTATAAATTTATAATTCCTTGTCCATATGTATCATATGTGGGTGGTATATTCAATCATGCTGGGTAAGGTGAGGTAATATATTGTAGCAGGAAATTTTCTCTTTCACTCTCTCTCTGTTCGCGTGTGTGTATGTTTGTGTTTACAAAGTCCATTTAACCTAATTTTTAAATATTTAAATTTAAAGGTTTCGTAGTATAAGACCATAAAAAATCCAATACCTAATAACCACTTTCTTATTATTTTTACTTGTAAGATCTAATTTATAAAAATTTTGTGTTAGCAGCTGATTTTACTTGTCAGTATGTTTTTAGTAGGTTTTTTTTCTGTCAGTTGATTAGAAAAATATCTTAAATAATGTTGGAAACCTCAGAGAATTTGAAAATAGGTTAATAATTTTCTTTTTCAACTATTTTAAATTTATGTCAGTGTTAGTTCAAAATTTGATCGGCCACCATTTTTTAACGGATGAATTCATCCTTTTTTTTTCTTTCTTTAAATAGGCTTTTAAAGAATGTGATTCCACTTGCGATATTTTTATATTAAATATTTTTGAGCACCTCCCTTCACCCCCCAAACCTTTTAAAATCCTTGGTAGTTATATATACGAGGTGTGATAAAAAAATATGGTGAATTACGTTATAAAAAACAAAGTAAAAAAGTTACCTTAAATATGAATTAATCTCCTTCAAAGTACTGTCCTTGGCTAGCAATACACTTATCCCAACGTTGAATCCATGACTGGAAGCATTTCTGGAAGGCTTCTTTTGGAATGGCTTTTAGCTGCTCTGTCGTGGTCTTCTCAATGTCAGGAATGGTGTCAAAACATTTCCCTTTTAGCAAATTTTTTTATTTTCGGGAAGAGCCAGAGGTCACATGGTGCTAAATCTGGTGAGTAAGGCTTATGTGGACAGACAGGAAGACTTCTAGCGGCCAAAAACTCGCGAATCAAAAGCGACTTATGGCACGGCACGTTCATGATGAAGAAGAAAGCCGTTGGCCCATCTTTTGGTCTCGTTCTTCGCACATCGTTTCGCAAACGTTTGCACGGACTAGTAGGAGATGTTAAGTTCTTCAGTAAACTCTCGAATAGTCATTCGCCTGTTTGAACGAAAAGTTTGGCCACTTTTTGCACATTTTCATCTGTTTTTAAGGTCGAAGGACGTCCGGATCGTTCCTCGTCCTTAACCGACTCATTCCCACTTTTAAATCGCTCATACCATTTGTAAACAGTCTTTAAAGTTACCACATTATCACCACACACTGATTTTAACATTTCGTAAGCTTCTTTGGGATTTTTTTCAACTTGAAACAAAATTTAATGTTAATGCGTTGTTCAAGATCCATGTTTCACGATAGACACTGCAAACACGACCTCACTGTAGCGGCGATAGAAGCAGACTGACAAGCCGGAACGTGTTCAAACTTGTCACTGCCTGTCTCAGCACATGAGGGTATGAGAAATACTAGCTGAAATAGATGCAGCGTAAGTAACTGCTGCTGTAAAAATACATTCAACTTTTTTTTTTATCATACCTCGTATATTAAAACTACGAAGTTAATATTTTATTATTTAATTCTAATGAGAGATGACATAATAAATTAACAACCAGAACAAAAAGTTAGCTATTCAATTTCTTAATATATGCTGAAGCACTTTTCGACTTACTGGGTAAATTAAAAACAGAAACTTAAACAAAAAATATATAATCAAGGACTACACTAATAAAATTTAAGTTTAAATAGATTGTAAATTAATTACAAATATTCATAAGCATATGAATAAAAGAAATAACGAATAATATGTGGTTTATTATGACTCATGTACATGTAAAGGTGTATATGACTTGTGAGCCGTATCAGTAACGAACCAGTAGTGAACAGTTTGCAGAAAGCTTCATGGTTTCGTTTTCACAACGAACCGTTGGAGAGCCGAGCCAAGGACGGACAGTTGACAACTATTTTTTAAGAAACCAGTTGTGATGTCTATCGAGGGAAAATTGGCTATGCTTTGTCACGAGTTGTGCGATGTTAATAATAAGTAGTTTATATATATATATATATATATATATAAACCTCGATATTGGTTGAGGACCGAGTTGGTAAAAAATTTATTGGTGGGAACTGATATTTGACTTGAATTCATAATGTATAAGTAGTCATTTTAATTTTACAATATGTCGACTCCTGATTTTAGGATCTATTGAGGAAAAAAGAAATTTCAGTTTTCCTTCCACACATCCTCTTTAAAATTATTTTTAATGGTTTTTATATTTTGAATTCCGTAACAATAGGTTGCTTTAATAAATTTCTACGAGCTGAAGATAGACTTTCTAAGAGCTTGGAATAGATTTCTCAAATGTTCTACTGATGATTCCTCTTCTGTCAATTCGCCATAATTAATTTTGTAACAGGATCATTATAACGGATTTCTCCCAATTAAGAAAAAACAAGAAGAGAATAGTAATGAAAAGAAAAATCCAGAAGGAACTAAATGGGATTCTTTTCTCAGAGTAACAGATCCGTTCAAAAATTTTTTCTTTGTAATATAGACAACATGGCATATCCAAAAGGATTACCGGATCGGAATAAGAATTTATAGAAAAATGTAATAGCACGATGAAAATTATTAAAGGGTTTCAACTATTAAAGGGGTGATGGTAATGCAAGCCTGAGAATATAAATACTCCCCAGAGACCAGCTGAGAGAGAGTTCTGCTAGTATTTGATGTAGTTATAACAATGAGACGTTTCTCAAGCCCGAGTTGGACGCGGTTGCGGTGACGGAGATATCAATAAGCGTGTGGTAAAAAGTACGTCAGCAGTTATCCAGACTGGACAGTAGGTGAATGCAGGAAATTGTTCGGTGAGTTATTGGTAAACAGTAGTCATTAGAAAGGGACAGTATTCTGCTCATTCATAATGTGTAGGGTAGCTCTTTAGTTGTAGTTATTATAATTATTATTTCTACTATTTATCTTGTATATCTTAGTCTCCAGACTAATAAATTGTATTATAAGAAATTTTTAGTTTGTTAATTTTTCAATATCCTGGTCGAACTGTGAACACGCGACAATGTTAATAAACTGCAAAATATAAATAAACATTTATTAACCAATCATAACTGCAACTAAACTGCACAGAACCACTCGCGAACATTTACATAATACAAACCTGCCACGAAGGTATCCGAACTATAACAGGAATCTATTTGTACTAGTTGTAAAAATCGACTCCAGACGGATCGGTTCGGACAATTTGTTCGGCGCCTTGAAAAATTACGCGAATTTGTTCACAAATAGTTCATTACAGTTTTTCTCGCAATTCAATAATGGTACAACCTGATTTAAGTTAAATTAATTAAAAAACAGTGGTCATAAAATAATATTAAAATTAAACGTGTCATTGATCTTAAAAATAAAATTTAAATTTTAGATAAATTCTACGATAAATTAAATTATTTTAAAATAAATGTTATTTTTATAAATCTAAATATAAGTGTAAAATTCACCAGGTTAGTCTAATGATGTACTCGTCATCGCAAATCAGCTGATTCGAACTAGATAGTTCTAAGGTTCAAATCCTGGTACAGATATTCTTTTATTCGGATTTGAATACCTTGTATATACCGGTGAAGTAATACCTTAAGGTGGTTCTGGAGGCTAAACAGAAAAAAAGAAAAAATATGATGTAGACAACATATGACTTCCCTGTACGCCTATTAAATTATATAAACACATTTTTTTTAAAATGAAAAGTACATAAAATTTTATTTCACTAATACTGTCTGATTTGTGTTTTTCATAGTATTTATTATTATTATTATCATCGGATTATTATTTATTGCAAAATTTTTTTTAGCATTAGATGTTAATAATTATTAATAAATCAATACACTTAAGATAAAGGAAAAAAAGTCCGATTCGAACCGATGTGCCTTCTTGTAAGATCCAAACATTCATTAATTAAAATTTTATTTGGTTAAAACTCTGGAACTAATGAAAATAAGTACCACTTATGATATATCGTTGAAATCTCTCAATGAGGGCTTATTACTGCAGTTAAAAAAAAATTCAAAAAAAATATATATATATTTTAGATTTTGGGATTTTTTGGACATTTTTAGTCAAGTTGATTGCAATCAAAAGGGCAGATGCACAACAAGGTGTTACAATAGTCCTAAATCCAAAATTTCAACATTCTACAGTTAATCGTTTCTGAGTTATGCTAGATACTCATTCTAGCATTTTTTTTTGAGAGACGTCACGCCGAAACAAGTCAAAATGGACTGACGGAAGGTAAAAATGGATATTTCCGTTGAAATTTGAAACAATTTTTTCACGATTACAGTATTTCCTAAAAATATAAATGTAATATTAAACCTGCCGGTTTCTGTGGTGGATTGTTAGACTGTCTCGACCTCTCATCGATAGATGAGTTCGAATCCCGTTCGAGCATGTTTAGCATTTTTCATACGCTAAAATATTCCTTATTATCCATCAGTAGCTGAAAGTTTGCGCAAAACCTGTGTTGGTATATAAATAAATAGATATTATTAAGAGCCAGGCAAGTTGCGAAAATGACTTACTGAATGATTTACTGTATTGGTAAAATACAGGTTGGGAGCATTACATGGATCATAAAAACTCAACTGTTATTTATTTATTTCGGCTGATTATGAACTCTTTAGCTGTTTTAAGGTTAAAATTCTATTGGTTTAGTATATGATTTTATTTATTTTATATATCATTTATTCTTTTACTTTCCAGAGAATATAGAAATGATTTTTGCAAATTAACATTAAGATTTTTGCAAATATTTACGTTTTAGGGTCCAATAAATTCATCTAGACAAAAAAAAAATATGTATGAATACGTACGTTTGTGTCGCTCTGATGTCAGTCTTATAGCTCAAGTTTGAACAAATCAATTTTCTTCAAAGTTTGCTAGTGTTTCTACATATATGATACATCAATGATCGTATTAACAATTTAATAAAAAAAAAAATTCTTTATAGGGATGAGGAGATATCGAAAAAAAAACAGATTTCGATGTTTTGCAGAGGTATTTTAAAGAAAATATTATTAAACCATACTAGTTACCTGCATTGAATATATAAATAATCCGAATTTTTCTTTCCTTAACGTAACTTCTTAAAATTGAAATATATGTTTTTTGTTTGTTTGCTCTATCTTCCTTCCGTTAAATATTTTTCAAAGATTATACTTCATATATAGAACTATCGAGAAACATTTTTAAAAATTACAGAATCCGGACCTTAATGTAGATAAGTTTTTGAAAATGACCTCTTTCTTATTATCTTACTGAAGTCTTACTTTGTCTTACTGAAGCGAGTGTTAGATTTATATAAAACTTTAGCAAATTTAATTAGCATAAGTTATATGAGCTTAATATAAGTTTAAGTTGTATAAATATTTTTAGACAAGATCTTTTAAAATCTATTTCTCATCACTAAAGAATATGCTTTTTTGGTGTTTTTTTTTTTTCTGTTGCTCTTTTAATTTTTAGTTCCTTGTACATTTTAATCGCGAAAAAATAATTTTTCAGATTTCATCGGAATTATTTATTCTGACCATCTGAATCCATTTTGACCAGTTTCGGCGTGACGTCTGTATGTACGTACGTATCTTGCATAACTCGAGGTTGACCATGTTGACCTCTGCCTCCCGCCACAGGAGTTTGAGGCAGGCGTATTAAAAGATCCGAACCGGTGGGCTGACTAGTCGTGCCGGACTTACTGCCGGTGGACGGGAAGTCACACTAAAGTGGAAAACCCCCGGGCTGTGCTATGTGCTTCATTGTAGATCCGGTCCTGGAGTGGAGAAAAAAAAACCTCTGATTCTAAAAACGTTTTTTACGATGAATGATAATTTTTAAAAAAAGTTTAATTTGAATATAAAAAAAAGTATTTGAAAAAAAAATCTGAAATATCTTTAAAAAATATCAGAAGTTATTAAGGAAATAAAATTTTTTGTACTTCTCATTTTAAGAAAAAATATGTGTATGTAATTTAATAGACTTACAAGGAAATCATGTGATATCACATTACATTTTTATTATTAATAGCCGGGAAAGTCTTGCAATACTTTCCCAGATTTTTTTTTTATTTGTATTACGTGCTTTTATGTTTTAAAGTAATTTCCAGGAGGAATAGAAGTAATTTTACATTCATTTATTTATTTAAGTGTGCAGTAAAACAGTTTGTTTTGTTTTTAATACAGTTTTTCATATATATAGAAGAAAATACATGTAGATATGGAAAAAAATTACGTGTAATTAATTGACTATTCTTGGAAAATTTATTTTACATGCTTAGTTGAATTAAAACTGTCTGCATATAAATAAATGTTAATTAAAAATAAATACGGTATAAGTACTCATTATATACATACATGTATATGTTTAGAAAAACACACACATGAAAGTTCTGGTTATTTTAACCTAATTTTTTATACACACTATATAGCTTGAACTAATAGTAACGTCAACTTCTTTTAATAACGTACAGAAATTGAAGTATAATATCAAGTTAAATAGTAAATTATCTGTAATTAAATTAATTTAATTTAAATTATCTATTTTAATTGACTTTACTGTTAGTTTGAAGTAAATTGAATCCAAATTCACTGTATCTTTATGACTCATGAGACTTCAACATTCATCGAATTAAGTGATACCTCATGCTATACATATATAATTTGATGTGGACACTGCATGACTTCGTTGTACGCCTATTATGTTACATATACACTTTTTTTTTTTTTTAAATAAATAAATACATAAAATATTATTTCATTAATACCATCTGATATTTTTTTCATATTTTTCTTTTTTTTTTATTGTTATTTTTTTTTTTATGGGTATAATAAAAAATAAAAACCCAATAATTTTTGTAAAAATTATTTCACATTCAGAGATTAATAATTATTAATAAACAAATATATTTAAATTAAAAAAAATAAATAAATAAAACTAGAAAATCCCAAAATAATATGATTCTAAATTATAATTTTCAATTAATATTAAATAATCAAATGTTTCACCAAATCTGTTGCATATTCACATAATGTAATCATGGCTATTAAGTTACAAATATAAACACATTTTTAAAAAATACATAAAATTTTATTTCACTAATAACTTCTGATTTTTCTCATTTTTTTTTTTTTTTTTTGTTATAGAAATATTATTCATTGTAAAAACATTTTTACAATCACGGGTTAATAATTATTAATAAATAAATATATTTAAATGAAAAACAAAGTTAAAAAAAAATACAAAAAGGTTAAAAAAAACTTTTTTTTACAATCAGAGGTTAATAATTATTAAAAAAAAAGTGCTAAAAAAAAGGAGATTAAGTCTGATTGGAACCGATGTGTTTTCCCTAATAAGATCCAAATACCTGTATATCCATTTTACTTTATTTAGAATTTTATTTCGCTATAATTCTGGAACCAATGAAAATAAGTACCACTTATGGTATATCGTTGGAAAATTCTCAATGAGGGCTTATTAGTACAGTAAACAAAAAGTTTAAAATCCAAATTTTTTTAGTTTTTTTTTTTGCTTTTTTGGACATTTTTGGTTCAGTCAATTCAGTGTCAATTAATATTAAATAATCAAATCTTCATTAAATCTGTTACATAAAAACATAAGTAAAAATGCCTATTAAATTTATATACACATTTTTAAATGTCCAAAATATTTTATTTCACTAATAACTTCTAAATTAAAAAAATTTTTTTTTTTATTGAATTATTATTTATTGCAATTTTGTTTTATCTTCACGGGTTAATAATTAATAATAAATCAATACATTTAAAGCAGAAGTCTGATTCGAACTGATGTGCCATCCCCTTATAAGATCCAAATAATTCATTAATTAAAATTTTATTTGACTATAACTCTGGAACCGATGAAAATAAGTACCATTTATGTTATAACGTTGAAAAGCTCTCAACGAGGGCTTATTATTACTGCAGTAATAATAAAAAGTTCAAAATCCAAATGCTTTTCGATTTTGGGCTTTTTTGGACATTTTTGGTTCAGTTGATTGCAATCGAAAGGAGAGGTGCACACGTATATGTTACAACAGTTCTAAATTCAAAATTTCAACATCCTACGGCTAATCGTTTTTGAGTTATGCGAGATACGTACAAACGTATGTCGGGGCAAGGAAATAAAAATGATATACATTTCAAATATATTTTCTTACAGATAATCTAATTTATTCATAAATTTTTACGTAATTATTAAGTTTGTAAACAATCGATTTTTTTCCTATAAAAATAAAATCAATAAATTACGTATTAAATACGTTAGCATTGCATTAATTACTAATGCAGAAGAGCTGACATAGGTTACAAATCGATTCTAAAAACGGTATATCGATTACCAAGAATAGCTAACATTCAGTCCTAAACATAATGGGAATTTGAGGTATGCCTTTGTCTTCTTAACTGAACCAATATACTATTCACATCAATATGCCAATCACACAAAACTGTAGATTACAATCATCAGTCTAACTAGTGATAACTTTAATCTTTTATAGGATGAATTTCTGAATAATGAAAAATGCTGGAATGCTAAAAGTAACTCTAACTGATGTCTGTTGTGTTTCATGTTCTTTACATTCTTAAAACTCATACGAAAGACTACAAAAATGTAAGGCAATAAGTTAATTACCCTTTCCTATTATTCCTATTAGGTTATAATTTTTTTTTTTTGGTCTTCAGTCATTTGACTGGTTTGATGCAGCTCTCCAAGATTCCCTATCTAGTGCCAGTCGTTT
>JAAAKQ030037321.1:0-16893 GCA_010016005.3 Zanna intricata
TCGCCAGCTCTAAAGGCGGTGTAATCCGTATCCATGATCAGTAAAATATTTCGTACCTGCAGGTGGCCGAGAAATCCGGTCCTTAAATGCGCCCTACATTTGAAATTTGGCCGATCAGATCCATTTCCGAGAAAAGTGAAACTCGGAGCCCCGTTAGCCAGCATAAAGAAAAGTACACAAGTACAACTGTTTCTGCCCTGGACGTGGAACGTAGATGGAATGTTCCGGACGTGGGGATTACCTACCTCAGGGCAATATATATTATTACTTGAAACAATGTTTAGATGGTGATACGAAAATTTCTTTTCCGTAATATCTTTTAGTGAACACTAGTATACATATGATACATTTTCGGCTATTTTTCTTTACTGTTTATAAAGAATAAAATTCTTAAATTCTATTTATTATAAAGCATTACGTAACGTTTATTCTCTTCTTATAACTGTAGTACGTTACATAGGTATTCCGTTTGGCAGTTCTGTAAAAAATAAATAACTCTTTTAGTTTCGTAAGTTTAAACATAAAATAATAGTAGAAAGAAGTGTACTGTAACATTTGGCAAAAGTTATAAAAAAAAAATCGTAAAGGCTTAAAGAAAGTTAGAAAGAAGAGTTGTAAGCCTAATGGCCTCCTAAAGAAGAAAACATGGTCAATCGGTTTCCGATATATACAATTCCCAGCCAAAAAATACTTTTTTTTATCATTGACACGTATCTAAAACTTAATGTTAATATTTAACTTTTATAACTTATAAATTGTTAATATTATGAACTAAATTTCTTATCTGATTAACACTGAAACTTGTGATATTTTTTCGTTTAGCGTGAAACAAATAAATTTACGGATTACAAACGAGTACATGGGAATAAAATCTTATGTCTGATTGTATTTCCTCAGTCTTTTCTTGGATAACATTAATTTCTTTTTCACTAAAATCTTTCATTTTTAATGATATAATAATAATAACCATAATAATAATCATTATTGCAGACTCTCGAAAGAATTTACACTTTCGAATGCATTGAAAAGACGGATCATTGCCAAGTCAAATAAAAAATTTACATCATTTTTAATGTTTCTGGTTATACTGTATAGGTACATTTATATATTGCTTCAAATTTAAAATCCGGCTGAATCTCATTAGGTTATTACATTTCTGTAATAACAAAATGTTTATCATTTTTATCATATGGGAATAACAAAAGTGTTTATCGCTTTGAAGAGGTTTCTTTGAGGTGTTTGTGGATGGCTTCCTGACTCGTTCAGAGAACAAGTTGGTGATTTATTTCTTTATACCTCTATGATTTAAACGTGAATTTTGATTTGTGCCTAAGTATTTGTATGTCTCGCTAAGTGCTATGCTTTCTATCACTTGAGAGCTCTCAAGTGTTACGTTGTTTGTTTCTTTCAGCTTTCCTCTTTCTATGGACGTTGTTCTACACTTTTGGATGCCAAATTTCATGCCTATGTCACTGCTTATGCTCTCTGTCAGTGTTATTAATTTTTGCAGCTGATTTATATCGGCAGGATCTGTGTTCTGCTTTTTAGTATGGAAACCATAATTGGTATTATTTAGTGAGTTAAATGTTGGGTTCAGACACAAACAGAACCACAAAGCACTGAGTCACCTTGGAATATGCCCGGGTTTATTTAGATTTCTCCTTTGTCGATCTATCTCCCCATTGCCAAGTACGATTTTTGTGCGCCACATACTCATTGGCGTATTAAAGAAACTGGATGACAATAGAATTAACTTTATACAGATTAAGTAGCCAGGAGTGAGAACTGATTCGAATGCTTTTTTGTAATCTACGTGTATGTTAAGAGTCCTGATCCTTTTCAGCTTGTTTGAGTATAATGGCGCCTACTATAAGTTGTTCCTTACATCTACAGCTTCGTTTTTTGTATCCTTTCTGTTCTTCTCCCAATAAATTGTTCGACTGTACGTGGTGTGAGATACTTACGGCAGTAGCTGATGCGATGATTTTATTCATTGTGGATAAGCATTTTATTGACCTGTAATAAGTCGGATCCCTGGTATCGCTGGATTTTAGTAAGCCATATGTGTATCCAACAGTGAAGAATAAAGGCATATCTTGTGGGTAACGAATGACATGATTAGTATTCGTGGCTAGTTGTGTGTATATGCTAGTCAGTTGTTTGTACTGATAGTTATGTATCTGGTCAGATACATAATTAAACGTATTATTGATTAAACATATAACATACGGTTTTTAGATTCTTGAAAACCATATGAATGTCGTCCCGCATGCAGATGTAGGTAAGCATGTCTCTTTGTCTAACATACCATTATGTTTGTATTTTATATGCATACGCATCTTTAGCCGTACAAAATGCAATTCATTCTCTCTATTTTACGCTGTTTAAATACATTTTTGAAAGTAAAAATAAAATCTTTTATAATACAGTAGTGTGCATAAATCTTCACTAAGGTAACCTTAAAAATGATTAATTATTCTTTATACTAGTATATAGTATCTACAAAATCTATTAATAATACAAATGAAAAATAAAAGAAAACTTGAAATAATCTGATTATTATACTTATATATAAATATGTAATGATCACGATTATGAATAAAGGAAAATATTTATTTCTTTTTAAAATCAAAATATAAATGAAATCAAGAAATATCTTAATTTCTATTTGTAATCACCATTAATAATACTAATACTACGGGTGTATTTTAGCATAAAGAAATGAATTGAAAGCTGTCTCAAAATACGATCAGCTCATCTTAATATTCAAGCCCACTACCATTTGGATGTCATCAAATTGGAGGTGAATAAAAATATTTTATAATAACCCCGGTTAAAGAAATATTTTATTCGAAAAATACAATGTATATTATCTAAACTAATAATTTCCGGATGAATTTGATTAATGTTAGGACGCAGCTGTTGGTGAGATAACGATCAAATATATCGTATAAATAGCCAGTCTAATATAGATTTTATAGTGCGCCCACTTTTTGAGGACACGAAAAGGTTAAATTACACAATAAAATCTCACATTTTAGCAATAAAATTGACAAAGGATAGGAATACGAAACAATTATTTTGGAGAGGTGAAAATTTTTGTTTTGTCGTCACTTGAAGGTTTCCATTAATGCCAGTGTTTAACATGTTACATTCTATATTTTCATTATCCATTTAATATTTTCTTAGGGATTCTTTTTTTTTTTTGTTTGTATGTTCAATAAATATCTATTTTTAAGATTTATTACATTTTTGTCACTGACAGTTGGCGATGAAAAGTGTTTAAAGTTATAAACTTTAAAATCACAAACCAAGGAATATTTGTTTTATTAACAGGATGTTATTTATTTTTTATCGATGAATAAGTCTCTTACTTGCCGGGAATTGATCCTGAGACTCATTGAATGACTTAAAAGTAATTATGTATTGTATTTTTTAAGAAGTCGATTTGATGAAATAGCGCAGTCAACGGTGTAATTTAAAAAAATAGTTTTCTATGAAACAAAACATGCTTACAAAGAAAATATATTATTTAATATTCATGTATGCGCTTTCTCTCCCTATCACGCGCTCTCTATAACACACGTGCGCGCGCACAAACAATCACATAATAACTAAACAACATTTATTTTTGATATCCCGATTATTTACACGAAAATGTTTACTAACTGTTCCCATTGAAGGTTGATATAAAGCATATGTCGTGTTACATCAGACAAAATGTTTGATTATAAAGTGAATAAAAGAAAATTTTACTGGGTTTTCAGTCGGTACGTGCAAATAAAAATGCGTGATTTATTTGCATGCATGAAACTTTCACGTAGAAAAAAATAAACAATTCCTTATTATTATTATGTCCTATGCATGCAATTTTAATTCAGATTGTTTTTATTTTGAAAATAAATAATATTTATGGTTTTTTTTTTGTTAAATTACTTAAAATGTATGTTATTTTTATTGAGGTATAATTTTCTTTTTCTTTTTATCGAGTAGATATAACTAATTGTCGTGACTTTTGTTTGTCAAAATTTAATGAAAAAAAATTAAAGATAGTAGTAGAATAATAATATTAATAAAAAAATAAGAAAAAAAGAGAATATTAGCTAAAGCGCAAAATATTTGCTTGATGAATATTTACAAAACTTCATACACAGAGCATGCATTATCAATATCTTAGCACAAAATATGAGCCTTTCGAACTTAACTATGATCCTAGAAAAGGTATGCCATTTTATTATAAAACTAATTCTCTACTTTTTCTCTTTGTTCTCACTCAGTTGAAAAAAATCATTTTTGCAGATAATTTATTTCAGGTTTCCTTTACAGAACACTGTTTGAATTACTACTATTATTTTTTTTTTCTGTTTCATTCAAATATTTTTATGGAACGTTGTGATATGAAATATTTCTCTTGAAAATTTTCCAGGAAGCATGGGTATCATAGCAAAAGATGGTCTATTAAAATAATTAAAAAGTTGTAACTATAAAATTAGATAATTAATTTTTGCCGAAAGTAGTGCATTATTTGGGTATATACGACTTTTTTTTGTACAAGTTTGGCACAATAAATAGTATAATGATAAAATGTTATAATAGTAATCAGTATTTTTAATGGTAATTATATTTTTTTAATAATTAATTTACAATATTTATTTAGATAAAATTTGCAATATGTGTAAGTCGGGAATGAAAACTAACTTTTTTTTAAAATTGCTGTAATTTCCCAACCATCATTTATTAGAAGGCTTAAGACTGTTTCAACATGTACAAACAAATCAATGATTTTTCTATTACGAGACACCTTCTTGCAAGAAAAGTGAAAAAAAATTTGTTAATTTTCCTTAATTAAAAACTCAAATAAATTATAGAATGAGAATTGCAAATTCTTGATTTATAAAAAAAAGTTAAGATTTTTTTGAATATCGCAACTTTACATCTCCGTAAGATGTGATTTTATGCAGTGACCGATATTAACAAGATATACGGTTACTAGAATTCATCTATTAAAAAATTTATTAATTTATTTCACGAATAATATTTTTAAATTTTTTAAAATTCTCTTTGTTTAAATTTAACACATACTCGTATAGCTCTACGTTCATGATGCCAAATACTGTGTTAAATTCTCTCTAGTTATATAATAAAAGTACCCAGAAGTGAATGAATATGTTATCTCAATATAATGGTTTGGACTATACAGATCCTCGGTAAAAATAAGTCGTTAACTTTATAGGTTATCAGTAAAATTTATCTACGATAAATTTAAAAGATAAATTATTTGTGAGAAAATAAGGATTTGTATTCTTTACGTTTTACACGAGGTGTCTTATTGGAAGAATGATTACGCAGGTAGGAGATCGATGACCCTTGGTATCATAAGAGCGGGGAGGTGTGATGGTGAGGAGCACGAGGGCGTATCCCTGACCCAGTACACGCGTGACGTCACCGGAGCATCGATCCAGTCATATCAAAACTTAGCTGGCCTCTGCTCAGCACTACCAGTGTATAACTGGCCAGGTTTCGAGACTCGTATTTATTGTGAGGCGTAACATAAGCTAACCACCCCCTTGACAATGAGTTGGAGTTCACATTTACACTTTATTGAATAAATTAGCTTTCAGTAAATAAATATTTTAGGGATGCGACAATATAATTTTAACTACATTGTCTATAACATTTAAAATCGCTGATCATTAATTTATATTATAGTTATATATTTGTTAAATTTCATTTAGTTTTTTACGATAATGTCCAAAATACGAATAATAATTCAGCTTTAATAGAATTTTTTAAGCTATGAAAAAACGTCTTTATTATTTTTTTATTTTTTAATAAAAAGCTGGAAAACTGTAAATGATTCTATGCATTATACAAACTTTTCATTAAGTACCGGTAAAATCTTTTTGTTCAAAACGTATTTCGGTCACTCAGATATCATATTGTCATTCTTACGAAAATTTATTTAAATTTACGGAATTACCAATTTTAATTATTACAAATATCCAAGCTAGTTAAATAATTTTTGGTGTTTTGCTACAGAAGAAGGGTAATTTCTTTTTTTTGTCTTATGTATATATAATTTTTCTATATCTCCAGAATGTTGAGAATGATTGTTCTTAGTGTAAAACGGCAAATTAATTAAATGTTCAAAATATTGTAGAAAAATAGTTTAATATTAGAATCGAAAATCGAAAAAAGAGACCAAATATTATAAAATAAATTGATAAATGACTTGGTTATTGATTTTTCATTACTTATAAGAGTTTTTGTCTATTGAATAAAGCATCAAATAATTTTTCCTGAACACTATGAACGACTCTGGGTACATAAAAGCAATACATTAGATGCGGTTTTAAAATGAAAAAACCGATTTAAAAAAAATTACTTATTTGTTTACTTCCAACAACAATAATAATAATAATTAAAAAAAAATGTTTTTAAGAGGCCTTCTCTTGCCCCTTATAACCATCCCAACATTCTTGAAGATAAATAATCTAAATAGGGAAGCAGAGAAGTCCAATCTAATGGCAGAACAGATGTACAGCAAAACAGTACATAAAAACCTCAATATGCAGCACCAAACTATAAGGGCACATGTAAAACAAGAGACTTTTTTAAATATTAACATCTCTACTATTGCTTAAAAATTAAAACAGGAAATAAATTAAGTACCGACTTGGATAAATTAAATTAAAAATAGTAGCTGTTTTGTTTTTATCTTAAGTCTAACGTCAAGTACACCATATGTAACAGTCATATAAAATACAATGTAAAATTCAGGACTGAAAAGGTTATGCATATATCCAATGCAAGTTTCTAACCTTTTTCTTAACAGAATAGAAATTTTTATTGAACATCTACTTCACTTTTATTAATTAAATTACGGATATTTATTTATACTTCTAGCTACTGGAGACAGTAGACTAGATTGAGAATATTCGTATAAATTATGCCTTCAATTATTCATATATAGAATTCTGATATCTATATAGATGTACCAACATCGGTAAGTCAGTGTATTGTGCCTTATAAATGAAAGTAACCTTCACTACTATTTTTATTTTAGATTCTAACGAAGCAATGTTCAAGAAACTGTATTCAACTTCATAAGATGTTTGGTGTGTACTCAGCCTTCTATAGCTTAAATGCCAAAGAACTTTTCTTTGTACAACCTCAATCTCCAGGTTACTAATCTCTCTGTCATAATCCCAAATCACAGGACAGTATTCCAAGACTGATTTGACAAGTGCTGGTAGTGATTAATCTGCTTGAAGTGCATAGACATCCAAAAGAGTAGCCTAATATTCCTTCGTGTTTTCGATGTGATCCGCATGTTACGTAAAACGTAACTTAAAATAAAAAATTACGCCTAAATCACAAATTGTCTGTACACAGCGTATTTTTTTTTTAACCTCCGGAACCACGGAGATGAATGAATTGTAGCGTGTGTGAAAAATGCCATGCCAGACCGAGATTCGAACCCGGGACCTCCGGATAAAAGGCTGAGACGCTACCACTCGCGCCACGGAGGCCGCCCAAAACATGGCGTATTACTTGGAATTTTATTCTATATTCGTATCTTCCCAGTAATGTATTCCTAGTATAGTCATAATAAGTCTCATCAAGATTAAGAGGTATTTCATTCTCAATTGGCCATTTGTGTATCTTAATAAACTAACAGTTCTTTTTTTACATCTGTATATTTTGTGGATATCTTGAAGAGTTGCATAATCTTTAAAAGAGTCACTGTGCCACATATTTTGACATCATCAGCAACTTCGATTTATCTTAGAATTTATATTTTTCTCGATGTCATTTATAAATGTAATAAATTGTAGTGGACCTAAATTTGACTGAGGATTGCCAGAAGTTTTACATACTAACTGGAAATTTCACCAGCCATTTTCGCTTAAAATATTCTGTTAAACAAATACGACTGGATCCATATAAGTACAGCACCCTTTTAACCATATATTGCTAACTTTTGTAATATGACATCATGAGAAACGGTATTAAACACCTTCCTGAAGTACTGTTTTAAAAAATTAAACTATTTCGTTTAAAACAATGGCAGGTCTATAATTTTAAATAAAATGATGTTTCACTTTTAATCTTACAAGATTTAACCACTTTCTAATCATCGTTAACCTTTCCTTCATGAAAAGCAACTAAACTGTAATCACTGTCAACAGAGATTGTATTAGTCTTCTTTTAAGCGGATTCAGGCAACACATTGCTAACCTATTTTTCTTCCTTACCAGTATTGTCATTTCCTGATTTAGCATTTGCAACAGAGTTATAGAGGTTTAAGTTATTGTTAGGAACTGGATTCGACCGGAACTGTTACATAATTTATCTAGCTTTTCTTTTAGTTGTTAATTTTCAGCTTTTAGTTCCTTCATCGTTGTAGATGAGTCACTGATCTGTACTAACGTTTGGCTCATCTGTTGCAAAAAATTAAAGTTTAGACTGAACAACTTACGGATTAAATTATCACACATGCATTTATTCTAATGGTGACAGCATCCTCTTCAATTAAATTGCTAGTTTTAACAGCTTTAATTGCATTCGTTTTGTTATTAAGAAGTCCTTCCCAGGATTAGAAATCTGTATATGATCACCTTTAGGGATTTATGAGCATTCATTGCAAATGTATTTACTAATCCCATTAACCATAAAAAAAATCCAATTTTTCATTGATAGTAGCTTTACTCTCTAAATGAAATAATTCCATGCATGGACCAATACACGAAAGTCGTTTTTGTTCTGCATAAAAACCCTTAGCACACTTATCGCACTTGAAGAAACCATCCTGTAAAAATTATACTGTCTTAACCTATCAACCTTCAGTTGGTGTATCTGTTCAATATAAAAAATAAGAAAATTATGAAAAATATCAACCTGTGACCTCGTTTCCCTGTCCTTGTCAGACCGTGAGAAAGGTTTGACCACAGGACCTACCTGACGGTACAGACGTTTAGGTAAAGACGTTAAGGTAAAGTGAAAATATCCAAAACTTGGTCAAGGGAAGAACTGGTCAAACCCTTTGAAATGTTGGTGTTTTAGGCGACCTGTGGAAAAGTATTAAGCTAATCTCAGTGGCAAAACCATACCCCCATGCCCTAGACCAGCCGGATGGTTTAGACATAAGGTATAATAATAATAATTTTTAGAGAAAAGTAGATTGAAAGAGTATGAAATGGAAATATTTTATCGTTTGAAATACACCGAGTAAGTTCGAGAAACTGGTTTAGCATATTAGAAGGTGGACCTTCCGTATGAAAGGCTGATACTTACTTCTCCATCACGGTAATGGGAAATAGCAGTATTTTACTTGCGCTTCTCTGATACAGATTTTCATTAAATTATTCTTTCAATGTTTTTTTGTGACATAAGTACATAAAAATTGTCATAATGAACAATATTTTTGTAGTTTGCGTTTTTTATTTATTTTATTCTAATGATTTTATAAAATCGAGTTCATAAATATAACAAAACTTAAGTTGTCTTTTAAATTAAAAAAAAAACTTCTATTATTAATTTTTTTAAATTATATGATAATGCGTCTATTTTTACGTAAAATATTTTCATAGTAATGTTTTAAAACAGGTTTATTTATAGTTAAATGTTTGTGTGTAGTTGGGGAACTTTTTTCATTTTTGTAAAGACGATTGAGGAGACAGATATGAAACTTAAACGTATATAGGAGAGATATAAATTTTTCCTACTGGCAATTATTATCTCAAATGATTTAAGAAATCATTTAGTAAACAACAAACGTTTCGTATGTTTTTAGATATTTTAAGAAAGCCGGCCTCCGTGGCGCTAGTGGTAGCATCTCGGCTTTTCATTCGGAGATTCCGGGTTCGAATCCCGGTCAAGCACGACCAATCACACGCTAAAACAAAATTACCATTTCATCTCATCTTCTGAAGCAATACCTAACGGTGGTCCCGTAGGCTAAAAAAAAAAATATATTCAAAGAAATGCACGATTAACATATATTAAGTTATATTTGTATTAAATTATATTCTATGCCATCTCTTTGTTGATAATGATAACTCAGATGTGGTATTGAACTATAATAAATATATATATATATATATATATACTAGTTAGGCAGGTGTTTAAAAAGAAAAGGAGGTGTCAGTAATATATGTGTTCATTTAAAAACTTTCATTCATCTCCAAATTATATCGTAAGCATTCGTACTCTATACATAATTAGCCAATAATGAAAGTTAATTATCAAATATTGATTTTAAAAATGCTGTAGCGTATTCAAAAATGTTATAATTACACTCAGTATTTACTCTTTCTCTCACATTATATCCATTTAATATGTGTAAACTTCTGTTCTAAAATTGTTTGATGCAGTAATAAAGTTTTTATATTGATGCCTGGGAATTCGTTTTTATTTTTAAGGTACAAATTAATTATTTCATGTAACAGATATAAAGTAGATAATTAAATGGTAAAATAATAAGCAGTTTTACCGTGTTAATTCACTGAAATTGACATGCTGATCTTTTTCTTTTAAAAAAAATTTCCCCTCCAAAAAAGCCAAAATAAAACAACAAAATATATTAATATTTTAATTCCAGTTATAAACAACAATAATTGTAAATGAATATATTTGATTAATTCATGTTATAATATGTAAAAATCAGTATTTCTTCAGTTTTACGTTGAATTACTACACGTATATCTATCATATTAACACAACTGTTGTAGCCTTTTTCTAAATACATTTAAATACAAACTCTCAAGTGAAGTGAACGTTTAAGTGAAACTTTCTGGAATTGCGGTACTGGTTCTTCCTCGCTAGACTTATTATAAAAGGGATTGCTGAAACGTAATGTACAGTCGTTCATAAAAATTGATAGTCAAATAAAACAAACATTATATAAAGACTATTTTTATTTGTTACAAACTTACTATTTATTTTTTTATATAGTTACCGTCTCCAGCTACACATTCTACCCACGGTAAATGAGTTTTCTCATTCATTCGTCACAAGATAAAAGAAAAGTCTTTCCTTGATCCACAGTCTCACTACTTCACTACATCACGGTTCATAATCCGTGATGAAATGAATACCCAAAATATCTTTCTTTAATTACGAAAAGATGAGAAAAAACGCATGACTTCAAAAGTGGTTATTATGGAAGGTGCAGAATAAGTTCAAATTTAACTTTGCAAGAGGTTCAGCGGTTACACCCAGTGTGTGGGGCCATGTTTTCGTATTGCAGAATTATCGACAATCCTGGATTATCGAACCCGACACACAGGTCTCTAAGAAATTGTAAGGGCCCCTATTCATCGCATGGAATTTACGGTCAATTCAGTTTCCAGGTAATCTGTCACATACATGTGTATTCAATTCCGCATTTCAAGAAAATGTTTTTTTTGCCGAGGGTTTATGAATTTTTTTTATGGTAGCAAACAGAAGCCGGATTTTCATGATTTGGCTTTTTTCTGTAATGATTTTGGCTTTTTTTCTATCATGTAATGATGCATTCAAGTTTTGTCCCCTTCACAATATTGAAAAGAAAATTTCTCTCGTCTTGAAATCGTTTCAGAAGCTGTTCACAACATTCTTTTTGCTGTTTTTTGTTCTTTTCTGTGAGTTTGCAAAGAGAAACTTTATCACCAAAAGATTTTAGAGTAGCTCATTTTTTCAACTTGTTTTACTGGCTGTTGCGATTTGCCGAACTGGGTGGCGATGGATTGATGTGTAACACTGTGGTCATTTTGAATCACTCCATCCACTTCCTTTCGGTGTTTCGAATCGGTAACTGAAATTGCCCTAACACTTCAAGGTTCATCCTCAATATTCGCCTTTACCAGCTTCTGATGTTGGAGTTATTTTTAAAGAATTTACTATTATTTTTTTCAGTATTTTTCTGATTGATTTTCACAGTATTTTGCGTGAACAGACCATATCGTTCTTCATCACAAACCAGCTTATTTCAAAGTCGAAAGTTTTATGTTCAAATCCTAGTAAAGGTAGTTACTTTAATACTGATTTACTAGATCGTGAATACCGGTTGTTCTTTGGTGGTTGGGTTTTAATTAACCAGACACCTCAGGAATGGTCGACCTGAGATTGTACAAGACTACACTTCGTTTATATTCATATATAACATTCTCATTCATCCTCTGAAGTAATACCTTACGTTGGTTCAGGAGGCTAAACCCAAAAAAGAGATAGATTCCAAAATAGTGAGTGATAAATACATTTCTGCGAAAAGTAATATGAAATCTAATAAACCGTATTATACAAATATTTATAGTAATAATTTGAAATTGGAGTTGCGGACCACACCTGGATAAATTCGTATGTTACGGATGGTAAAGTCGGTTGAAGTTTCATCTTCCGGTAATAGAAACCATTATAAATTTAGTTGCTTATTGCAGAATCTTGTAATATCGAGTGCCTCAAGAGATGTACTCAAGGGTCTTTCCCTTTTTAATATTTATAAGTAATCTTCCACAAGATATACGTCTATTATTTCTTTCTTCTTCGTAGATACTAATTCCGTATCGATATCAGAAGGTAATATCTTATCAGGGTTAGACGATTTTACATTAGCAGCTTAAAAATTCATTCGACCGTTCAAAAAATAATTTGTACAATTTTAGATACAGAACTTTGTTATTATACTCGTATCTTTTGAGATGCCTATAAATATGATTTACTTAGAAAAATAGTAAATTAATATCACAATATTTTCAAGCATTTTTGGATGTGAAATATTACTAAAAAAAAAAATTAGTAATTTTTCCCAAAATATAGTTATATTTATGTGTATCAAACTAGATAACAAAACTGTTTTTGGATGTTAGCATAACATTTTTTTTAAGAAAAGATTTTATTATATTTAGTTAATTTTTAAATTATAATTAAGCATCTCCTTTCACAAAAAACAATATTACTCTGTTGATGTTTTAAAATAATGCTGAAATATCCATACCAAGTGGTACTTTATATTCAGAGATGAGCATGGTTTGTTACTTTTTGCTTTTATAAAAATCAGATATTTTTGCACCTTGTAAAGGTTTTGAAGGATCTAGAGATCTGTTTGACACAATTCTGGCAGAACATGTAATTAGAAATATGTTAGACTGATGAAATGAATGGATTCATCTGAATAAGAAGTATTAGTGTGTATGTGTTGGTTAAGTGCTTTCAGAATATTGGTCAATGGAAGGCTGCGGTGTTGAGAATTATCCAAAGAATGAAATTGGATTTCAAAAAGAGTTGATTGGGGAGATTGTAAAATTCGCAGTTAGATTAAAAAAATTTTAAACTTATATTAAGAAAAAATATTTTAGCCAAATGACTTAATCGTTTTAGAAGAATGCGGTTTTTAAAGCAGAAGGGAATTATGGGATTTGAAATGTAAGTGAGAATAGAGGACTCTCAACTGGAATGTATTACTTGTATAGTTCAAATTATAAATACGCTTTCTTAATAATGGCGATTTACAAGGTGGGTAGTTGGAGAACTAGAAATTCAGGGAAATAATTTCATTGAAGGAACTGGAAGGCTCTTGAAGGTTATTTTAGAAGAAATGAAAGTTTAGATCCGCATTAATTTTATAATTTAATATATAGAAGAAAAAAACCTAGAAGCTGGCCAATAGGCCTTGTAATAATATGTATTCTGATCACTGCTAATGATAACTATAGTATATTATTTTGTTTTTTTATTTTTTCCGATATGTACTGGATTCAATAAAAATATCTATTGTTACTTTTTTGACTATTTTTTAAAATAATACTTAAAGGTTACACTGAATATTCTGCATCTTTGTTTCTAATAAATATTTAAATAAAATATCTACTTGAATACTACTCCACTATTTAATAATTACTGTCTTCAAGATATTTATCTTGTTCTATACTAACTTCTTTTTTTACTTATTATTTTCATACAATTGCAGAATATTATTTCAAGTAATTATTACTTTCATATATTACTGCAGACTGCTAACACCTGTCTTTTTTCTTTAAAATTTTGTGTTCTATTACATATTTTGTACGTTCTGTTACACACACACACACACACACATATATATATATATATATATATATGTGTGTGTGTGTGTGTGTGTGTGTGTGTGTGTGTGTATAATTTGCTATAATATTGCTAAGATCTAAGTTTTTTGTGGCTTCTCTAGATCCTTCTGGGTTATTAACAGAACCTTTTTGTTATTCATGAAATAGCTTATCTACCATTCCTGATGTAACGTATAATTATTTTATAATCTGATAAATGTCTGTATTTATTTGCTATTTTTAGTACAGAAAACTTTACATCAATTAATTTAAAACCGTTTGCTTTTATATACTAAAATGTGCGATTTATGAAAAAGATTATGAATTAAAATTAGAAATAAAATAGTATTTTATAAGAAATTTGACGGTATTTGGGCAAATACACAAAACTTGTTATTAATTTAAAAAAAAATTTCTAACAAAAGGACAGTATTTTAAGGGAGAAAATTCTAACGAATATATTTAAAATAAAAATAGCAAAGTGTACGAAAATTTGTTTGGACATTTCATCCCTGTTTAGTTCTTGTAAATTTTTTTATTTTATTTACATTCTCAAGATTCAATTTTAGAAAAAGAAAACTTATAAATGTATAATTTTTATACATATCTATCATTAAGATAGCTTTATCTAATTTCAAATTGAGAGCTTCGTCTTCTAGCGAAAAGGTTTTTCTTGTACTGCTTGCGACGGATATATTTAAAATCGTCAATTCTAAGGAAAAAAAAAAATAAAAGAAAAGAAACTTGAACAGAAGATTATATCGGAAATATTTTTCGGAACATTGACTAAAATTCAAATCCCTTCTAGGCAAGAGAATTATATGAAACTGGTTCCCAAAGGATGGTGGATAATCTACCATTAAAATCTATTGAATAAATGTAATAGTGTTAACCGTATATACAGTTCTTTTAATTATTATTTTTTATATTTAGTCTGTAAAAAAAATTTGAAATTAAAGTGATAGTAAAATTTCCTTTTAATCTAGCAGTTGTTAATATGTTTTGAATGACTGCTTAATGAATAGCTATTAAACTGTATTCTACTAATGCCTATTCTTATAATCTAGCAGTATATAATAATAATAATAGTTATTATAATTATATATAATAGTATTATCTATATATATAAAAATGAATGTTTGTCTGTCTGTATGTCTCTTATGTCTTCCTAAACCGTACATCCGATAGCGATGAAACTTTTGGGAATGGTTGGAGGCATGCCAGGGAAGGTTTCTGAGTTAGTAAAATACGGGGTTTTCCGAAATTTCCAAACTTTTCCAAATAAATCCTAAAATAAACTAAACATGGTTTAAGTTAGAAGTATGGAGCCTTCATATCTCGGGAACCAATAGAGGGATATAGTAGTGCAATATGGTGTATAGGTATCCCCCATTAAAAATTAAATCACGTGTTTCGAGATTTCCCGAACTTTTTCGAATAACTCCTACAATTACTATGTTTAGATTATGATAAAATGAAATATTTAAAAAAATAATATTGTACTTTAAAAAACAGTAGTTCATATATAGGTGCCAAACTTAGAATTGTAAGATAAAAGTGATTTGATATTTTTAAAAATGATAGCGTACTTAATTTAAATTTGTTATTTTGAAAATTAAAATATAAAATTTTCGATAGTTGTGAACATTGCATTCCGACATTTCAATTTTCAACCAATTTCAACGCCATTTCTGTGCAGGTATGCCTCCCAAAAAAACGAGCGATCGGTCGTTCTACGTATCAAGCACGAAAGAAAAAGGCAACACGAGCATCAGAAACAAACGAGCAAGTGTGTGAACTGAATTTGGAAAATCCATGTTTCTTACATGGACAGCTGTATGTGGCTTGCTCACGCGTCGGAAAACCTTCTAATTTATTTGGGTACGCACCAAAAGGAAAAACAAAAAACATTGTGAATCCAAAAAAAACTTCAATAAATAGCATTCAATCCAAAACATGAATTGTCAGACTTTTCTCGATAAAACGACTAAAAATACATAATGGTCGAAAATAAAATGAATATTCTTGTACATTATATAAACATTATGCTTTAGAAATAAACTTTTTTTTTAGTTTTTATTCCTGTTCGAATTGAAAAATTATACGTATGATAGGACAACGTCTGACGGGTCAGCTACTTATGTTAATAAATACTAAATTATGTTTAGCTAAAGTTAACACGACATTTATTGACTTATAGGCAGTACGATGTTCGCCGGGTCATCTAGTTTTAATTATAATCTAGCTTGTTAATACAATATATTATGCTGTGAATGACTGCTTAATGAATGGCTATTAAACTGTATTCCACTAACGCCTATTCTTTTAAGAGTTTATATTTACGTAAATTTATTGGAAAGAAAAAATAATAGGACTTGATCATTATTAAGAAAGAGAATGCTTAAATGATTAATACCTTTAGGAATGCGGTTTTAGGATTATCCGTTCAACACATGCCAAAGGAATTCCATTTTAAGCTTTTAGAGATAAATCTAATAAATTAAACATTAATTGTTTATTAGGGAATTGAAAACCTTGAAAATAAAATCCACAGAAAACGTTCAGAATTGATATATTTTAGCTTCAATTAGCTGAATTTTAAACAATGTAACCAGTGATCTATTTTTTAGTATTTTATACGTCTTTTCACCTCTAAAATCTATTAATTTTTAATTTAAAAAAAAATCCGTATTTAAATTTCTTTATAATTTATTAAAAAGAAATCAAATTAATAGTGATGATACTCCTCCTCCTTTTATCCGGAGGTCCCGGGTTCGAATCCCGGTCAGGCATGGCATTTTTCACACACGCTACAATTCGTTCATCACAT
>JAAAKQ030037332.1:0-16893 GCA_010016005.3 Zanna intricata
TTAACCTTCTCGCCCTTAACTGCTGTACCTGATCCTGACTTCTCAGGCATTAACATAAATAGACTTACTAGGTGGCAACTTATACAAAAATTATTAAAGGACTTTTAGAATACATGGTCCAATGACTACTTACATTCATTGCAGCAGAGGAATAAATGTAAACTTTCTAATAATATCATTTGTGTAGGTAATGTTGTTATAGTAAAAGAAAACAATCTCCCTCCACTAATGTAGAAATTGGGTATAATTGTCAAGGTATATGCACGTGATGATGAACTAGTTGGAGTAGCTGATATAAAAACTAACGATACTATTGTCAAAAGATCTATTAATAGATTAATTGTTCTACCAAATTTAGATATTTATAGTGGCCTGAATGTAATGAAACTTCTTTAACTTTTATTTTCATATATTTGTTTATGTTTAGTATTAGATACGCATTTTAGAATTATAATTTATGTAATTATAATTGGTGGGCAGTATGTTATGTTCCTAGTTAAACCCAGCTAGTGCTGTGCTCTAGTTTTCGCTTTGCTTTGGCCTGTAAGCTATGCTCACACCATTCTAGTGAAGAACCCCATCGAGTGCGGTCATATTACGTTACGTTGCTAAATTAAATTATGTTATGTCATGTTATTGTATTTGCTAATAGTGGTAATAAACATCATATTATTCAGAATATTGTTTCGTTATTTCATCTGCAATTAATACAGTCTATCCTAGCTCTAAAGAATTAATATATTTTGTACATATCAATCTTTTTCATTAAGTTCATCTTATTTTTAAAAATGAAAACAAAACTTAAATAGCAGCTACTTACAACAATTTACTGAATAATCCAAACATGGAGTAAAACACCTATATCGAAAGCTCTTAACATTATATTTTGTATTTTAGTATCTCAAATGTAATGTGGTTAGCTACATACATGTTTAGTTTTTATAAGTATGATATTTTATCACTAATCACAGTAATTTTTTAATAAGACTACACAAAGTCTCATTAGCTTTCCACGTTGTTGTTGAGTTGTCATCATCAGTTTCATTTGAGTTACATTCATTTCCATCAATACGGTTAGTACATCATCTTCAGAACCATCCAATGCATTTGACAAACAGCACTTTAAGAATGACTTTTTAACTATTTCTGATGGTAAATCATTCCAATCTTTCAAAATCTATTCTACAATCGTAGCTACTAACGCTCATTAAATTTTGCTGCTCGATGTAAGGGCATGATCATTTTCAGTCAACCACCGACAATAATTTTCAGTATTGTACAGGAACATGATCTTTAAAACATTTATTAACCCCAACATCCAATACAATCCATCCATCTATACAAGTAGTTGTAATTGACTGGTTGTACCTCCAGGAATTATAACTAAATCACATTTTCCATTAGTCAGTTCTGTTTTTATGTTGTCAGACAAATGACCACAAAAAGCATCCAACAGTAACACTGTTTCATTTTAGAAGTCCACCTGGTCAATGTTCTCACATACATCCTAACCTATGTTGCATTAGATTGCATGTCATCTAAGCATTCTGTTGAGCTTGAAGAATTACAACAAATGGCACAGTTTTTCAGTTCAGAATTACATATGGTGATGATTTATTTCTGTCAACAGTAGCACTCAACATAGCAGTTATTCTAACTTTCTCACATTTAGTTGTTTTTACAATTACTTGTTTTTGTCCCTTCTCACTTATGGTGTAATTTGGTGGCATATCAAAGAACACAGCAACTTCATCAGCATTATCAATTTGACTGAGACAGTATTGTTGCTTTAATAGTAGATCGATTATGCAACATTGATATCGCACTAATTTATGGTTGTAATCTGATGATAACTTCTGGCAAAATGCAGATTCTGCAACACAATGACAGACATTGTCTTTTATGAATTTCTCACACTATCCATGGCTAGCTTCAAAATTGAAGATCATTATTCCAGGCAATTTCCCTGGCCTTTAAAATCAGTCCCAAAACAGCAGCACTGATTTCTGGATATTTTGTGCGTTTTGGTCCCAAAAAAGATTTCTTCATTTATTTACATCCAAATAATTTCTGTTTCATACTGCGCCACCGATGTTTGCTTCATTAACCAAGAAATGTTCACTGGCGGCACTATTTCCAATCTGTTCAGCGCATAAAATAACTTTGTGTTTAAAGTCTGCATCGTATGTGAAATGCTAAGGTATACAGTAATATACATTATGCCTGTTCAACATCGAATGGAGATTGCACAGGAATCATCAAAAAACACTTCATCATCACACAGAGCACATGCACAAATTCCAAAATGATGACAACAGTGATAAAACTGTTGAGATGTAAAGCACTTTGAAATGAGTCATCTTTCTACAAATTTGTGTACATTCCATACACAATGACAAATATTCTTTAATGTTTCCTAACTGGTTTATATTTGATGTTGAACAGGTGTACAAATTTAAAAACTTTAGCTTTACACCTATTAATTATGCATTTATGTCAAATCCATTAGACCACCAATTGAAGATGTACCTGGAATTTAAGATACTCCTGACATTTTGATCCTTTAATCTATAAAAAAAAAAAAAGCATCTTTAATTCGAAGCAATATGGTATATTTCAATGGAAAAATGTTCACTGAAATATCACCCAGGACATAATACTTTCATAATTTAAGGAAAAATTGTATTCTAAAAAGCATAAATAAAGGTGAATTAGTTTTTACCGATTTCTTATGTTTTGAAGTAGCACCCATAGTAGCGCTCATGGCCTTTGCTGATGTCAATGGTACTCTTACGCGAGGCATTGTAGAAGTTCCTAAGGATTTTTTTTCAGACTCCACAACAGAAAATAAACGCTGAATCAGCATATTCCCACCACTGCGAACAACTGTAACCTAGAGTAAAGAATTATGAGGATAGAAATATAAAAATTCAAAATTTACAATAGTGTTTTCAGCAAAATTTTTTTATCAAAATAAAATTTATAACATATCACCAAAATCCTGATGGTACAACTGTCTTTTGCCTATTTCATGATTTAAAAAGTCAAAGCTAAAGCAATTATCTTAGTATAGTAATAAATTCAATTAACTTCATTAAAAAGGTTTTTAAATACAGAGAGCAATACATATCTATCAGATAAAAATAGCATTACTATTAAAAAAGGGTTAACTTAGAAAAAGGGGTGACTTAGTTTACTAATATTTAATCTGAATTCACTTATTAACGCTAACTTAATTTTAACAGATGAGAAAACAAAAAAAATCAAGATGGCTTTATATGACAGTATAAATTTCAGCAAATCTTTACAACTTAAGCTGAGAAACCCTGTAACATTAGGTATACGTGGTAAAGATATGGTAAAAAAGTTTTTTGTCAGTTTACAAAAATTTTAGCAAATATACACATGCAAGATCAATAACAAAACCAATTATTTTGAATAATTTCACAATAATAATTATTACAATGAATTATTTTTTTTTAAATACTGTAAAAAGTACAGAAAATCAAGTCTATAATTTATAAAATAAATTTACCTGTTCTTCAATAACAGTGTCACGATTCTTTTCAAGAAAACCTGCTGTCTCATACTCAACTTTGTCTGCAAAGTGTTTAATAACAAATGAATTTGTTCCTAAAAAAAAAAAAAAAAAAAAAAAAAAATCAGAAGAAAGAATAAAAATAACATAAGAATAAAGAAATAAGGAGTGCATAGACAGACTGCTTTGTAATCGAAACTAAGTTAGTAGTCTGTACAGTAACATTACTAGTAAAGAAGATTCTCATAATGTATGATGATAGTTGGTATTAACGAAGATTAAACAATGAGGACAATTTCAATAATAATTTTAAGTTGAAATGAAATTTTATTCTAATTTTTTTTTTACATCTTTTCTTGCCCAAAACACTGCTGTCAAGTTTCTTGTATTTTATTTGTAAGTAGATATTCTAGATCTCTCCATATCATGTAGCCTGTTTACTTCCAAGATATTGTGATAGATCCACTTTACAGATTTCTGTTTTAGTGTCTTTTCTACAACATTTAGAAAGGGCAAATAGTTGCTTGCATTTCCACACTATACATTTTTTCAACCAAGAGTGGTTCTGAGATAGAGCAATGTAACCTTTACACAAATATTAATGTTAAAATGAGCAACCACTGTTGCATAGATTAAAAGGGTCTAAATTCTAAATCTAGTAATGGGGTTCTTTACCAAACTTGCATTTACGTAAGAGTGATACTGTATCTTATTTTTTAAATGTTTTACTTCTTCTAAACTACCCTTGTATAATATATATATATATATATATATATAATACAAGTTATCAATAATTTAATAGGACTTTCCTCACATCTGATTGTTTAATAGTGATGACAATGACAATAAATTTAGTGTAAAGAATATCTTTCTGTGACCTTTGTAAAGCATGTGTGATATGATATGTGGAAAATAAGATTAGAAATCTGTCAAGAGTGATAAGTGATGTCCACGATTGCATAATCAGTCATCATTCATAATCAGCGTTAAATTACCCAAGACATTCAATGCTGAATACATAAGAGTTATCATCAGCCCAACAGGTAGCATTAGACAAATTTTAAATCCAATTCTAAGTATACAAAAAAGATTTCAATCAGCAATTTACAGGAATGGACTGAACTCAGTAAATTTTGATCAAATTAGTTTTTATATTAGTGTATTACTCTGTATAATAAGTTTTACCTAATTGTACTAAAACTATTAATTTTTTTAAATATTTGTTTTATGAAGAAATTACTTAAAATGTAATAAAACAATAATACAGAGAACTATGTGCAGTTTAAAACAAAACTTACCAAAACGAGGTTTAGCAAAATGTTGCCATTTAGAACATTTGGCATATAGTTTCTCAGCCCATGTATTGTCTGACCCTTTTGGCATCTACAAGAAACAGTATTAGAAAAAAACTGATAAACTACACAAATAAAAATACATTACAATATTTTTAGATAAACCCTTAATTGCATCAGCTGAATTACTTTAATTTAATCTAAGACATCTAAATGTGTATTTTTATGGACAAGAATTATATAATTACAATGTATGAAAAAAAATGCATGCTAGAAAAGCACAATAAAAAAGTGTACCTGAAACTGAAAAGATTAGCAAGTACTGCAGTATAAACAATAAAAGTAAAAATTAATAGTCCAAGAAAAAAGGCTGGGAGAAACGAAAGGAAAAATAGAATAAAATAACAGAATTTCAAGGAAAAAATTAATAAAATCTCATGAGTTAATTTTTTTGCTTTGATGACAGATTAACACAGTTTCCCAGAAGTAAATCATGGAAAGAAGGATCCAATCTTCTCTATATCGTGCTGATTTCATCAACTTTCTTCTTTCATCTCCTTTCTAGACACTTTTCTTCTCTTTCAAAGAAAACATCAGAAAAATCTTTCACAATTCCTTCTTTCAGGTAATCTTTCACAAGGATCTCAAGTAATAGCATACAGAAAAATAGAATGGTGTGAAATAAGGGTAAACTCTCAGAGACAGATTCCACAATTATTAAAAAGATTTCCTGATTTCATCAGTTATATCAAGTTATAATGTGTTTTGCTTTAGACTGGTGTCTTTAGAATATGTATATATAAAAAATATTGACATAATTTTCATTACAAAATATTTTTAATTTAATAAATTATATAACACACAACTACTTACACGACATTCCTCATCCAACAAATCCAATATCCCAAGTTTTGCTTCAATAAGATCAATGCATGGTTGGTTGTCATAGAAGTCTATAAACTTCCATTCTATTTCTTCCTTCAAATACTCTTCTTGTTCCAATTTAAACACATGCTGAAATAAATAAAAAATTATTATATAGTATTAAATTTAATATTTATCACTTACAGCAGTTCTCATCATCCATTGTTTAGAAAACTGTTTCACCTTTTTCAAATATCCACCATTTCAATACATAAACTGCACAATTACAATATGCTGTGATACAATTATGCAAGTACAAGAAAAGAAATGGATTAAAAAAGTGGGTTTACTTTAAGTGAGAAAGGATTTTTTATTTTTTAACTACTAATAAACTGTGTGTTGATTTATATTAGTGTTCATCATTAAGTATGAGTGAAGAATATGCTGTAACATTTTATCTAATATATAAAATATTGTTACACCATGTTTAGTTTGTTATCTTTGTTACTAACATATAAAAATTTAAACTGGTTTAAACGTATACCAATAAACTGGTTTATTGGTTTATTTTAATCAAAATACCATTTCATAATAGATAAAAACTTCAGAAAGATGTGACTGTTATATTAAATTTCAATACAATTTAATCAATGTTTGATAAAGGCATCTTAAAATAGGACTTTTATAAAGTATTACTAATTTTTTTTTTTTTTTATAAATAGCTCATTAATTCAAATAGCAGTTTTGATAGCTAAGTGTGACAAATAAAAAAAAACACGATTTGAAGGCTTATTTTATTAATGGTTTAAAATCTATCAATTTTTTTTTTTGTATTACACAAATATTATAGGACAAGCGTATCACGGCTTCAAAAAATAGGCAGAAGGATTTAGAAATGCCAATTCTGAACATTACATAAGCTAAATAGCTTAAACAAGACACACCTCATAGTTACAGAAATTTATATTAACACTACTTTCAGCAAATAACATTTCTATCTCTAATGGACTTTTTATGTACCTGGATGATTTTATCAATTATATGGGAACAAAATATTTAAATCCATAAGTATCTTCAGACATTTTTTTGCTAAAGTATTTTAGTAATAAAAGATAATTAACATTTTATTTTTTTATCTACCTTACCAGCAGTAAAGATGTAATTCTCAAGATCTTTCGGTTATTTTAAACCAACATCAGGAGATTAAAATAAGTAAAAAATTAAAAAAAGAATACAGTCATGACTGATTGTTGACAGTATACTAGTGTAGTGTAACAGTGTCCAGTTTAAAAAATTTATTTTAGTAAATAGTGAAGATCTATTTAAGGCAATAAATCTAAATTTAGTTAAAATACCTGGTTAAATTGTTGCTGGAGCTTTTCATTTGCATAATTGATACAGAATTGTTCAAAACTATTTATCTCAAATGTTTCAAATCCATATATATCCAATACGCCAATAAACTTATGCCGACTTTCAGAAGCTTTCTCAAGAGTCACATTGATAACAGACACAATATGTGAGAACAATTCCGCATATATATGTTTAGCAAGTGCATCTCTTGCTCCAACAGCCTGCAATAATCATTAAAAATATCTCAGTTTGTATCCTTAAAACATGAAAAACAAAAGATAAAACTAATTAATTTCTTTCAAACAAAAGTCATTACCTCTTGCACAGTCATTGGTTTATCAAATGTCTCCCTCATACTAATAATTCTTCTGTGACATAGCCAAAAGCTTAACTCCTTTTTATTAAGCTGCAACAGCTCTGCAATTATTGACAGATGTGGATCTGTGTTCTGAAATACAAAATATATACGTATTAAATAAAAATATCTAATTTGTAATAGAAAGTGCAGTAAAATGTAAAATATCAATTAATTATAATTAAATTTTTTTTGCAGATAGGGAAAAATCTTCAATTTAAAAATTTAAATCAATTTTTTTTTTTAATTTAACATATCTTTAAATTTAAAATAAAAATTATATAGGTCAACAAAAATCAGGCATTTTAAAGCTGTAATCTGATAACTGATTTTTATGTTACTTTGTGCGCTGATTTCAAATATGGCCACTGCTTTTTTCTATCACGTAAGAATTTATCACAAAACTAAAAAAAGAAAATGGAAAAAAGGCATATATTCCTCGTGGAAAAATGTTATTTATAAAAAAGTAATAAGACTTAAAGGAAGAATTTTTGTGCATTTTCCTACCTCCATTTTGTACTGCCTTTTTCTTTTCAACACTTCTCAAGCCACATTTTCTGTTGCAGTCAGCTTGCAGATCATTTCTATGGATGCACCAACAGTAGTCTGCAATCATGTTTACATTCCAGCTTCCCTGATATCTGCATCCCATTTCCATTATATCTTGATGAAATCTTTCACCCTGTTCTTCACTTACAGCACCAAAAGTTTCAGGGAAGTAATCAATATGAGAATGCAGAAAATGTTTCTTCAAGTTCATCGAACTACCCAAAAATTATTTAAGTCTTGAAATTTCATTACCATGTTTTCCACTTCACTTAAAATTTGGGTCCTAATTGTTTCCAAGAAATTTCTTTAAATTCTTTCCAAGCTTCTTTTTCAATGTCCTCTATTCGGATTTGAAAAACTTCATCTTTAAAAAATGTTCATGAATATCTGGACCAGTGAACATGCCTTTTTTCACTTTGGTTTCTTACAGTTGTGGAGATGTATGGCTTATATAGTTAAAACACTCTCCTTATTTGTCTGGAGCCTTTACAAATTGTTTCATCAACCCCAGTTTGATATGAAATGGAGGTAGAACTTTCTGTGGGACAACCAAACTTTTCTGTATTACATTTTTGTTCCCAGGTTCTAATAATACCCTAACATGGCCATTCTTTTCTGATCCAGTGTTCTTTCTTGTCCCAGCTGTTTCATTTACATAAGAAGCAGGGATATTTAGTGCATTCTCCCTGCTGCCGAAGAAGCATAAAAATTACTTTTAGCTCACCACATATTATCCACTCATAATAAAATATTTCAGTCTAAACAGAACTAATTCTACATTCTCATAGCATTATTTCAGATACATGGAGTGTACTACTGGGATTGAAGCATACTTGTTGCCATTAAAAATAACAGCTTTGAGGCTTCTTTTGGACACGTCAATAAATAGCCTCCATTCACTCACATCATACTTTATGTTCAAGTGCTCGATTAGACCAGAACATTATAATAAATTAATCTTCCAACTTCAGAAAAATACAAAGTAAAGAATTTTTCTCTGTTTCTGTTACCATGAGAAAGAAGTGCCAGGGGCCAGTAATTTTTTTCTTTTAATCTAGATCCTAAAAGTTCTGCTGAATTTTTAGAAAGACTTAAATCTCTGACCAAATCATTCAGTTGCTGTGAAAAAAGTTGTGATTCAGAACTATCAGAAATAAAATCAACATAGTCATTATCATTGTCATCATTCTGCAACTGTTTCAGAGTTGTTCAATATATCTTCTAGTTTTTCTGGTTCTGAAGGTACAGGTATAGCAGGGCTATGAGGTACAAGACATATTACAGAATAATAATTTGGATAAAAAATCTCTTTCTTATTTTTTAGACTGAACCCTTGTACATTACAAGAACAAAAGTAGCAATCATCACTGTGATTTTGTGGTTCTTTCCAGATCATTGGTACTCAAAACCGAAAAGACCTTTTGTCACATTTTGTCCATTTGCATAGCTCTTTCACACAAGTAGAACAAACTGTATGAGGGGCCCACATTTTATCTTGGTCACCAAGTTTTACCCCAAAATAGGCATAGTATCTTATTGCATCAAACCAAAATTATAACTACTTGTATTCATTTCATGTAACCAAACTAACAACAAAGTATCAAAAAAATAACACAGTACTAATTTTTTATTCAACATTTTATAAATAAAATATATTGATTATCAATTTTGAGAATATTAGAAAAACCGATTTAATGAAAAAATATGCGATATATTAAGGTGATGAAATTTTTTGACTATTTTTCCTGAAACCAGCACACAAAAATCTATAAGAATCAGTTATTAGTTTTCAAACAATTTTTCCATTGCTGACCTGTGTTTTAAACAAGGAGACAATTAAAACGTTTCATTAACTCTGCTGTACGAGTATTTAAAGTTTTCAAAGTTTCTCTGATAAAAATTTGTTTATAGTAAATGCTATAATTATATCTTTTTAACTGTGAAATAGCTCACTTACCACTGCTGATGTAATCAATGTGATGTAAGAATACAGAGTGATTCATATAAAACTCAAGATTTAATTTATTAGCATCTGTGATTTATTTTGCATTCTTTCACTTATCTGAAGTAAGATGGAGCAAATATTATCAGCTTTTTCCTTATACTATTTACACACGTATTGTCATTGTTGTTACTGTATCAGTGCAGCTTCATCATGGTGATTTGTGAAGCAAAACACACTAGAGCAACATCTGTACAATATGAAATGTTATAGGATAACAAATTTGGTTGTAGCTATGTAAATGGCATACATCAAATGGAATTTGGCCAGATATGAACACAATACTGGTGTTGATTTGCAAACTGAAAATAAATTGGTAATCTGAATAAAATTGGTAAACATTATCCATCAAAACTACCAGAAGTTAGTTTACTAACTACTGTGATCACCTGTTAAGTCACCTAACGCATTTATCTCAGGAGAGTGGACACTTTTACTTGATATGTCAAAGAGCTGTTTTCAGAGCTAAGGTTCTATAGGATGACTGCTTATAAGGCTAAAACTAGGCAATATTGTTGGTTTCAGGCAACCATTGTAGTAAATTCTGGCAAACTATCCATTCTTTAGTTCACATATGAAGCCTAGTTCCACATGTCTGGATATCTTGATTTGAGAAACACATATATATGGGCTAAATAATATCTGCAGTCATTCACGAAGAGCCTATGCAGCCATTGAAAGTTTGATTTTGGTGTGTATTAGCAGCAGAGAGAGGGTCCAATTTTTTTCTGAAGAAACTGTGAAAGGCACAAAGTACAGAAGCAAGCAACTATGATTCATTCATTAACATGAATAATTATAGAAATCACTTTTAGCTCTGTTTGTGTTTTATGTGTGATTTGTGTTCTAGTGTTTTAGTGTAGTTGAGAAATTTTTAAGAATGTGTTTTAATAGTTGCATACCCTTTACACCCACCTGATATTTTGATGACATTTCTACAAAAATGGAGTGCACATTTTAAGGGCCCTACATACCGTTGTCATCTGATTTTTTTCTGGGATTTTTTATGGTTCCGAGACAATTTCCTGATGATCGTTTGACAAGACTGGCATTTGACGAAGTCATTTTCATTAAGGAGAGAAAGGTTTTAATTTGTGACAAGGGCTAATGCCCGTATTAGTCGATGCACACTATATTCTTGAAAAAAAGAAATGGAATAATTAAATACTGTAACACAAATAACTAAGGTGTCATAACAAAGAACCTGCACTAGGATAAAAAACAGAAAATCATACTTATAATCTGTGACATACCCTTTGTGTTGTTCTTAATATAAGAAGTAATATAAACCAGATTCAAGTAAAAATGCATATAAAGACCATGATTTTTTTTGATTTCATAAGGTTAGAAAAGGAGTAGTTTCATCTGGCTTTCACAATAAGTACTATTATATTAAAGTACAATACCAGATGGAGTTGATAAAATAAAATACAGTAATACAATTTGTAAAATTCAGTGGAATAGTAATACAGTATCTAGATAAAGTAGGTAAAACCACTGTAATGCACTGTTTCTCCAGTTTCTTGTTACATCAATATATTAAAAATTCACAAGTAATTTTCAATTACAACCTACACATAAAAGGACACATATTTCAGATATCCTAAGTTCATAAAAAAATTCACAGAACTATCTCAAAGCTGTTTTGAAAGTATATTCCAGAACTCCTTCTCAAGTAGAAAGGAGATTGGGAAAAGTGTGTATATTGGGAAGGAAAGTACTTTGAAGGAATTATTTGTATGATGCAGTACATAATCAATCTTTTTCTTAAATTGAATTATTTTTTGAATAGATCACATATATCAAGTAACAGCAATCAAATGTTTAAGTGAAGATAACAAAAGCCAATAACTTACATTAATGATACATCAATCGTTTATTCTTAAATGATATGATATTAATGGTACACACTACATATGTTAAAATAAATAATAATTTTAAAATATAATTAGGTCTTCTGTGAATTTCATCTAATTATAAACTAAACCATTACAAAAATTTAGTTAAAATAAATTTTACTGACACTTATATAGCTTGCTTCACTGTCTCCAGAAGTACATTGTTCTTTTATTTCTATGTTGCCCAAGTGTAATACAGCAGCCAACACTTTAAATAAATCATCCATATCCTTACTTGAAAAACCTAATGTTACAAATGCAGTATGAGTTTCAAGAAATGCTTCGCTATCGTCTATGCCTGGTATCACAGATTCTTCACTCAGGTATTTATATGAACTTGGATCATCTGTTACAGAAGATAAATAAACACTTTACCAGATAAACTGAACTGAATTAATCTTTTACAACATTTTTATATAATACTTTATTTTTTAATTTAAGTATCGTCTTCAGAACAGTTATTGTCCAATTTCTACCTAAAACATTAATAAATTAAGATTAACTCGTAACTTCATCATCCAAAAACATTTGCCTCAGTGCAAAAGAATTTGCATGTAATGAAAGCTACTGTAAAAAGTACACACCGATTAAAAGATAATATTAAAAATCTTAATATCAGTAACTTTAAAGAGAATACAAAGGCCTACATTATAAGTTGTTCTGGCAACAAAAATTTAATGTTTCTAACTCAGGCCATTCAGCCTTGGTCTGGATAAGAAAGATACCAACATGTAACCGAACAATAAGTCTACCATAAGGGAATATTATTTCAACTACAAATGTTTTAGTAGTTGGGCACCTGAACCAAAAATTTTTAAAGACACGTTTGAAATAAAGACATGTTCCACCTCTCCTGTTCATAATATTTATGGACTACATTCATATAACAAAAAAGGGAACACTGAAAAGCAGAAACAATCATCACTTATAAGTGACATATTTAAATCTTATGGAAAAGGATAGAGAACTGAATTTGGAAGTCAAAAGAAAAACTTTATAATGGCTGGCCCCTCTTTTAGATTGTGATGGGGTTGCTCTGTAATAGGATTGTCTGAAAGACATGAAAAGAGGTAACTAACATAATATACTACTAAACTACTAACTTTGACCTAATATATGGGATAATCAATCTCATGCAATCAATCACAAGCAAAGATAAAGAAGGAAATTTACTATCTATTATTTAATAAAAGTTAGAAATTATTTCTCTCCTACTTAAAAAGAAAAAAAAAATTAAGTCAACAAATCAAAATATTAAAACGATAATTTATAAAGGTTCAAAAAGAGATTATATTTATAAAATTCATTTTTTTACCCGCTGAAGAGAGTTGAAAACTGTTCCCATTTGCTAACACCTTATTTAGAAAAAAATTGCAAAATAAATACAAATTCATAGATTTAAAATGTCAAGGTTAAACAAATTTGTAAAATTTGAACATTTTTTTGGATGAAGATTTTAATGAAATTTTTTTCAGAAATTTCTGAATTGATTCTAAGGTTATTGTGATGATATATATTTTAACAAAAATACTAAAATTATCATAAAAACCAGCCTGAGATATCACTGTTTATAAGATATAGCCCCACCTAATCCGATTATAAAAATATATAATAAATCATTCAACCTACTGTGGCAGCTACTAACCAAATTTCATGACTATATGATAAACCACTCTTGAGGGATGAACATACAATATGTTCTACATACACACGAATATCAGTCTGGAGGCATGGATTTAGAAAATTTTATAATCAAAATTTTAATATTTTTTAATTCAGGAAATCTCAAAATTCTCACAAATGGTGTAGGTAACTTTTGGAATGCTAGAAACACAGAATGGTAGAATAACAGAAAAGTAAACATTTACTAACAAGAAACATGAAATTATAAAAAAAATTAACATAAATCCTAATTAGAACAGAGATGAATTTGAAAGGAACCGCCAACTTAATATAGTTGTCTTATGAAATCTAATGGTTCATGAAAATTTAACTAGAGATGTAGGAATATGTATAAGAAAGTTTTAGTCACATCAACTCAAGGTCAAAATTAATGAGACGCTAGACTTTTTTAACACCAAGTAATACATAACTAAATTATTTTCTTAAGGGATATTATAATTACAAATAATATAATCTTCTAACGCAATTCATTCATAAGTGAAAAGAAAAAAATCAAAAAATTCTGGTAAAAAAATTCCAGAGTTCACTGTTACTGATATGAACAATCTACACTATTATAAAAAGAATGTGTTATTTTTGTTTGGGATTAATAAAAAAAACTATGCTGATCACTTGCAACCAAATTTTTACCCATATTTCTTGGCGTAACTGAGAAGCTTTATAGATATATTTCATCTTGAAAAAACATCAAAAACAATAATAAAAAACCCGTTAAAATGATAATGCTTCACTGCCTCGACATGTAGTATGTTGACGTTCCACTAGGCAGAGGATATGCTGCACTCAAGCAACATCATTTTGAATAGTAAATTGGCTTTCCACTAGGTGGTGGACATGTTGTGCTAAATTCAGTCTACTTAATCATGAGAACATAAGCTGCCAATAATTGTTAATAATTATTGAATATCAAACAGTTTTAATTCATTTCTTTGATATACGAGGTGTGATCAAAAAATACGTTGAATTATGTTATAAAAAACAAAGTAAAAACGTTACCTTAAATATGAATTAATATCCTTCAAAGTAATGTCCTTGGCTAGCAATATATTTATTCCAACGTTGAATCCACAAGTGGAAACATTTCTAGAAGGCTTCTTTTGGAATGGCTTTCAGCTGCTCTGTCGTGGCCTTCTCAATGTCAGCAATGATGTCAAAATGTTTCCCTTTTAGCACATTTTTTATTTTCAGGAAAAGCCAGAAGTCGCATGGTGCTAAATCTGGTGAGTAGGGCGGATATGGACAGATAGAAAGACTTTTAGCGGTCAAAAACTTGCGAATCAAAAGTGACTTGTGGCACGGCGCGTTGTTACACATCGTTTCACAAATGTTTGCACTGACCAATAGAAGATGTTAAGTTTTTCAGTAAGCTCTCGAATAGTCATTCGCCTATTTGAACGATCAAGTTTGGTCACTTTTTGCACATTTTCATCTGTTTTTGAGGTTGAAGGACATCCCGACCATTCCTCGCCCTTAACCGACTCATTTTCACTTTTAAATCGCTCTTACCACTTGTAAACAGTCTTCAAAGTTACTAAATTGACTATACACTGATTTTAACATTTCGTAAGCTTCTTTGGTATTTTTTTCAACTTGTAAACAGTCTTCAAAGTTACTACATTGACTATACACTGATTTTAACATTTCATAAGCTTCTTTGGCACTTTTTTCAACTTGAAACAAAACTTAATGTTAATGCGTTGTTCAAGATCCATGTTTCACTACAGACACTGCAAACACGCCCTCATGCAGCGGCTATAAAAGCAGACTGACAAGCAGGAACGTGTTCAAACTTGTCACTGCCCATCTCAACACATGAGGATATGAGACATACTAGTTGAAACAGATGCAGCGTAAGTAATTGCTGCTATAAAAATTCATTCACCGTATTTTTTCTTAATTTCCAATATTCCAAGTTGTTTTGAATATCAGAAATAGAATGTTTATTGTTAATGAGGTGGTCAGCAACAATAGATAAACCAAATTTCCATTTTTATAGTTCCTAATTTATTCAAGAAATCTGGTTTTAAAAGATCTACTAGTTTTACCTACATAAATGTGATCACAGTCATTACATTTTATTAAACAAATTCCAAACAAATTGTATAAATTATATGAATCAATGTGATTACTGCTTTTTAAATATTTTATTAAATGGTTGTTTTGTATGCAGGTTTAAATTTACTTCTATCATAAACCTTAATTATATCTTCAACCATGTTATCAATATATAAATACTTTATATATATGTTGTCAATTTTCTGTGTATCATTTATTGGTATTAGAGATGTAGTACTGTTACAGTTTTAAATTTGATTTTTGTATACATAATTAATGAAAAAGTCACTATAACTATTATGTATAGCAATTTGTATTATAACATCTATTTAAAGCTGGCGATGTTATTGCAGATGTAACAGTAACCCTTCTGTTGTCCACATGCTCCCTGTGATAGCAAGCATACAGCAAAGGTACCCATGTATGTCGATGCATGGAAGCCTTGAAAGCTTCAGTGAGTAGGGGCCTGGAGTCAGTGCAGAGATTGCGCATCTGTTCTCTGAAAGGACATCCATCAGAGTACTGGATCGGACTTCCAAGATTAGTAGCCCTGGAGTGAAGGATATACCCTGGTGGCTAGGCTTGCTATAGAAGAGATCATATATCATGCAACATTTTGAACAAGTCAACGTGGCAGAGGGTACTTTATGTGTACCCTCCTCGTTTAGCCAAAAGCAAAGAGGAAATGTACCAAGGAGTCTGAAAGAATTAGAAAAGATAATGAGAAAATTAGAAAAGACTTTCAAAAAGCTTCATTTAGCAACAATGCACCCAGACCCAGACATCTGGTGATTATGAAAGAGAATGGAAACTTCTAGAAAGTCAGTCCATTCTTAATTGCATGAGAAATACAAAATGTGCTGGTGGTCCTGTCAAGGAGATTTACAAGACTTTTAATCGTTTGTTCATCAAAACTATAAACTACAGTCAAAGCCAAAAAGTTCAAACTTTGAAGAAGTTTGGCAAGTTCCCAGAAAATATATATATTTTTATATATACGAAATGTGATAAAAAAATAGGGTGAATGAATTTTTATAGCAGCAATTACTTACATCTATTTACTTGCATCTATTTCAACTAGTATGTTTCATACCCTCATGTGAGACAGGCAGTGACAAGTTTGAACACGTTGCGGCTTGTCAGTCTGCTTCTATAGCCGCTGTAGTGAGGTCGTGTTTGCAGTGTCTGTCGTGTGAAAAAATGATCTTGTTGAACAATGTATTAACAATTAACATTAAGTTCTGTTTCAAGTTGAAAAAAGTGCCAAAGAAGCTTACGAAATGTTAAAATCAGTGTATGGTGAT
>JAAAKQ030037343.1:0-13876 GCA_010016005.3 Zanna intricata
AAACTAAAAAACTGGCACTAGATAGGGAATCTTGGAGAGCTACGTCAAACCAGTCAAATGACTGAAGACAAAAAAAAATGATTGTTAATCTGAAACGGACACATTATGCAACAAACAGTAAACAATGACACTCGTTTTTTTAAATTTAGCACAAACTATAGCTCACTAATTTTATTTTTTAACCCACCGGGTTGGTCTAGTGGTAAACTCGTCCTCGTATATAAACTGATTTCGAAGTCGAAAGTTCTCAGGTTCAAATCCTAATAAAGATAGTACTTTCATTCGGATTTGATTTCTAGATCGTGAATACCGATTTACTTTTATGATTAGGTTTTAATTAACCACACGTCTCGGGAGTAGCTGACCTGAGTTTTTTTTTTGACTAAAAATTTACGAGTACATTTAAATTACACTGATAAGTCGCAAATGACTTTTAATTGTTTATGCCACTATAAATAAACGTATTTTTTTTTTAATCCAAACTGATTTTGATTACAAATACTATGCATAAATATTTCAAAAGTACTGAAATTGTTTTCAGTTTGAAAAATGCATTTTTCTTTTTACATAAATTTTTAAAAATAAATGAATAAAAAAAGATATTAACTTATTTATAACGCTAGTAATAATGTTATTTGGTCATCCTTGGATCACAAACGCGCGCGCGCGCAGAGAGAGAGAGAGAGAGAGATTTTATTTGAAAAGATATTTTGAAGAAAACTAATTTTTTCCCGTTTTAGCAACTAAGTACCACGTTATTTTAACTAACTAACGAATTGTTTTTGAGTTTTTCTACTTACTCCATAATTTCCCGAAATTTTTCTTTTCTTTTTTCTATCCAGATTGCTGAGATGTTTTGTAATTTCTTTTGCAGTGGTGAACGTTCTTTTATGCCATCTTCTGTTATTTTCAGTTCTCTTAACCGGTTGTTATTGATTTCTACATTTTTTAAGTGTGTAAACAGCTTGCAGGGTTCATTCTTTGTTGTAATCGTAGAAGACGATTCTTTTTATCTGATTACTTCCGATATTTTCTTCGTTTTCATGTACAATTAATTACTGTGTATTGTTCTACATTCCTTAGGACCATTCTGATATTCTTCGTTTTTTTGTTTTTAGATTATCCATTCGAAGTTTCTTGTTATATGTCAAACGTTTTTGCTGCATAAAGACCTTTTCCGGACACCAATTAATTTTTTCTTTATGTATTTGTCTTTGTTTTTATAATTCAGTAAGACTTCTTAACATTAAAATCAAAATTTATAAATTGGGGTTTCTTATAACAATATAAAACGCTTGTTGTTTTAAATCTTGAATTGTCAAAAAATAAATACAAATCTTTCTCAAATAATATTTCAATATTAAAAAAATATCTCCTTTTAAAATAAAATTACCCGTAAAAAAATTGTCCTGAGTTGTATATAACTATAAATTGTAATTATGTTATTTATTTATTCAATCCTTTTAAATTTTTGTAAAATAAAAAATTTTTTCATGTAGGTAAATATTTAAGTTGCAAAATATTACTTGTAAAAAGTAGCTTAAATGTTGTCGCATCAGTGAAATTTAGACGATTAAATTTTGTTTTACGGGTAATATATAAATATATATATTAAACATTTATTTTTCTCAACGTACTGGACTGTATTAAAAATTACAGAGGAGAGTAACTACTTAGCTCTTGTTTACTTCGCTTTAATTAAAAAAAAAGGAATGTAAAAAAAAAATCTTAATTTTTTATTAATATATAAGGTTTATGAATCTACTTCTTGCACTTGATAATTATATTAAAGTCAACTGAATTTTGTAAAATATAACAGCATATAAATAGTTCTGTTTACTTCAAGTCCCGTCCAAAATTATTGTAATTTTCATTACTTTCAGTGTCGTATTAAATCAGACCTAGTTTTTATTTAGTTTCATTGCTGCAAATAGAATATTTATCGTAAGGATTTTTATTCTACAAAATGCCCATTCTTTATCTCAGTTGTTTAGCCCCTGAAAAAAATAAGTACAAAAAGGTCATAATCTAAGAGCTGTAAGTTATCAATCGGCAGTTTTATTGTTATGTTATAAAATCAGTTTCACCTTTGCGTTTTAACATATTAAATTTATTCTTGCCCAATTTTTCAATGAAATTTCCAAGGAATGGTTCACTAGTCGAATAAATCAATCTTCCGTGGCGGGGTGGTAGTTGGCCTTTCATCTGTTGGTCCCGGGTTCGAATCCCGGTCTCATTAGTTAATCCATATACAACATTTCCTTTTTGGAAATGTGACTGGCTGATCCCATTAATTTTCTTTTTATAAAAGTTTAATTGCTATTTTTTTTTTTAATTTGGTATACAGCTTAAAACATATCGTTTCACATAGTTAATGTAATAAGTACTTCAAAAAATACTTTTCTGACAGTATCAGCAAATAAACTTTTGTTTTAGCTGTAACTAGTAATAAAAAAAATTATTGAAATCGATAGCAAACGGCCCTCGGATATTAATACTTCGAAAACTCTTGGTTATAAGATTTACAATTCATTCTTTAATAACTATACGAAGATCAAAATCTTGGGAATGAGGATGGTAGTTTAATTTTTAATATATTTTAAAGTGTAATTTCATAAACTTATAATAGTTACAATTTTTCTGACTATTATAACTTTAAATTTCTTTTTTTTTCAGATTTGGCAGTCTGGAACAAGAGCATCTCACAACGGTGGCGACGGTTACGGAGAAGGTGTTCGTCCTTTACAACCGGATCGTCTTCGAATAGTGATCCCCAAGAAGTACTCTTGAGTCCACATGTGTCACCGGGAGTAGTGGCAGCTCGACCAACTCGTTCTAGAGATCTTTCACCGGATTCCCACCGTATGCTTCCAGACTTGAACCAAATTCTCCGTTCCAAACTCAATCGGCTTCATAGAAAGACTGTCCATGAACCTGTATTCTATGTACCCTCGCCTCTAAAAGACTCACCTAACAGCTTGCCTCATTTTTCTGCTAGGTATGTAGATCTATAATTAAATAGTATAATGTTATTGTTACATCTATCCATTTCCTAGTTAGTTAAAAACGGATATACTAGTCTCCATTTGGGTGATGACAGTCATAGGAGAGTAATTGTTGATCCCTAAAATAAAAGTAGAAAAATGCTTCCGCATTATCATAGCCCAAAACAAACATATCATAACAAAAATCTAAAATTAGATTAAAACTAAAATATTTAAAAAATAAAACTTATAATTAATAAACAGATAATATATCACTAAAAACTTACAACTGGTATCACAATCAGAATCTTAATAAAAGATTATAAATTTATTTAAAAACAAACACAGAATTAAAAAATATATAACAAATTTAAATAAACATTAAAAAATTCAACAAATCCTACAGGAATGTAAAGGCCCCTACACGGAAAACTACTTTAATTTTCATTTACGGAACTTTAATTTTTCTACATGGGAACTTCCTAAAGTTCTAAGGTTTAAACTATAACAATTAAAATAAAATAATAAAACACGTTTGCTCAATAATAAAAAATAAAACACACATACAAGAGCATGGTAAATATTAAACATTATGAAACATATTTATACTCCGTAGGTATAACAGTACCTGATCTACACCTTTCTTATCATTGCCTAGGATTCAGCGAATGTCACTTCGTAATTTAAATTTGCAATGTAAGGCCGCATAACACATGCAATCCACAAGGATGTGGTGCATAGTTAAGCGGCAGTTGCATCTTGTGCATAGTGGTGTGTTTTCTGCTGATGTCAGGTACCCATGAGTAACTCTGGTATGTCCTGCCCGCAATCGGTAGAGAACTACTTCCTCTCGGCGAACTTTTCTGTAGAAAGAGTCCATTAGCAACACAGTACCTTTCATTTGTTGAAGTTTATCTATTGTAGCAGTCCACTCACCTTGCCTCTTTGCTCGAAAGCGTGTTTTACACAATTAATGAAGTCAGATGTAGTAAAACAAGTAGTGAGTTTTTAGCAGTGGAATTCCCATGTGGCTTGGGATCTAGCAGAAAATCACTTGTGTATTGCGATGGTTCAACTCAGCGATTGTATTATGAATTTCTGTGAAGGTAGAATGTCAATACAAATCTTCCAAAGCTTGAAGTGCATCAACAAATCGCTGTAGATAAGGATGAGACTATGTTTTGACTTAAAGATATTCAAAGCCATATTGATGGTGTACACTGTACGCCATCAATATTCTATTGTAGACACTTCTAATACCAGGTAACACAGTTACATATCAGATACATAGGTTCTGTCATTTAAAACAAAAACGCATCCAATAGTATCTTTCTGCTTCAACCTGTTGGTTATACTATTGTTCTTGGTTTGTCTTGAATCGAAAATGGTAAAATACTTGCCAAAAGATGAGAGGCGTTGTTAAGTTTTTATTATATGTGGTGAGGTCGTAATTCACCATTACCTTCTCATTGTCCTACTTGTTGCCCTCTCAACTAGCTAACAGAGTTCATGGAAGCACAAACCCCGCGCCTAGTTCTCTAATTTATATAAGCTACTAGTGACTAAATGTCTCATTGTCATCAATAAATTATTTATAAGCACACCAATTAGGAAATGTCCCTTGCAACAATGGTAATTCAGACCTAGTTCCCTTATAGGTCGGAATCTACCAATTACTCAGCTTTGTATACACTTAATTAATTAAATAAACTCATCAATTTATTTATTTGCCACGTGACATTTACTTGATCACATCTGCCCTCGTCAAGATGGACCTACACCTCACGGTTGCATTGACTACTATGACCTCGGTAGTGCAGTCTCCGTCCCGTGAGAAGTTTGGAGCAGTTTATTTTCAATTGTTTGATGTTTTTGACCCATGTAAGGCAGCTATCAAACAATAAACCTAAAAAGTTAAAATCAGGAGAGATAGTAATTAATTTTCCATTGAAAAAGACTTGCGAAATAAAAGAATTCCACAGGTGAGAAAAAACTAACATTTAGTTTTCTCAGGTGAAAAGGTGAAGCCAGTAACTTTGGACTAAAATTCAAAGCAAGATTATAGTGTTACTCTGTAGTAGTACTATTTGTCTGTATTTGTTTCTCTTCTATAGCTGTTGAACGAAAAGTGATATATATATTTATATATATAGCAACATCATCAACAAATAAAAAACATGAAAAGGTACTATTGTTGATGGCTATAGTAAACAAGTGGCACTTAGTACACTTCGTTAGGCACTTCATTCTCCAAGATGATGCTACCATCAATTTCGAACACGAACAGAGAAAGTTTGGTCATTTAGGAAACCTCTATTAAAGGCAAGCATATTTCCCTCCATTCCACATTCTTTAAGGATTTTTAGAATACCTCATCACCAGGCATGTCATACTCCTTCCTGATATCAAAGAAAATAGCAACAAGGCGCTGGTAGAGTAGGAAAGCATTTTGAATAGCTGTTTCCAGTGACACTAAATGGCCAATGGAAGATCGTCCTTGGTGGAAACCACACTGTTCTGGAGATAAAAGGTCATATCTCTAAATACCATGTAAGGCTATGGTTCACTATTCTCTCCACTACTTTAGATAAAATGTTTGTGAAGTAGATAGATAGATACTTTATCTTTACCAAATTTAAGTACTGGTATGACAGTGACTTCTAACCAGACAGGTGGGAAGACTTTAAGAGAGCTCTAGCCTCTCTACACATGGGCTCTGCAGAGTTGGTGCTATATTTCCCTAGTACTGTGGAACCAAAATTATTAGTCCACAAGAAAACCCTATGATGGTTGGTGGTCCATTTGAAAAAACCACCACAAATTGTCTAGTGAAAAGGCCTTGCTCAGCATTGCTTGACGAGGAACAGTATTTCAGAAGATAGGTTGAATTGTGAATTGTGATGGAGATTTTTACAATATAAAAATATAAGATATGTAATTGTACAAAATCAGGAAGATGGCTCCCTTTATTAGGTCTCATCTTTCCTTATTAACAATGTTGTAACAGGGTCAAGTGGTTCTCTGAAGACCATTAGAAAATTAAGAGATGAAACAATTCTGATTGAAATTTTTAATGATGAACAAAGTCAATCTCTGTTACATCCTAATAATATGGATGGCATGAACGTATGTGCGGTATGCCAGAAAACCCTACATACCAGCTGGGGAATTATTTTTTTGCTATGACCTTCTGGAGATGGATTACTGAAATAGCTGATGAGCTTTGTGCTCAGGAAGTTGTTGAGGTGAAGAAAATAACAAAATGGCAAAGCAGAATAAAAGACCCTACACCTTCCCTTATACTAACATTCAACCTTCTGGTACCAATAGAGAAAATAAAAGTAGGCTGCCTATTGGTTTGAGTATGACCATTCATTCCTAACCCATGACGATGTTTTCAATGTCAACAGTATGGCCATACAACAACATCTTGTTGAAAAACTGTAATTTGCACTCATTGTACCAAAAAAGGTCAGAATGACAGGAAAATCGAAAATGTGCTAACTGAGGGGGAACACATTCAGCTTGCTCACTAGATTGCCCAACTTTTAAAGAAGAGAAGGCAATTCTAAAAATCTGTACAGAGCAGAAACTATCTTTTTCAGTCTTCGACTGGAAAAGATCTTTCCTTTTCGAAGAGAATGTAAAAAGACACTGAACTCTCATAAACTGGGTTAACCACTGGTCTCTTTCACTACGGCTTCATGCAAAGCCCCTGCAAATGCAGGTAACCAATAGTGTACATCCTACAGTGGGCTAAAAAAACTTGTTTAGATGTTATCTGATCAAACTGCTTCAGTTACTCCAACTACTTTGGAGCTAACTAAGATGAATATGAAGTCAGTAGTTGCAGCTAGTGAAACTAACATTAGTGGGATCCCCCTCTTAAAGTTGTGTATGTGTGTAGTGTAATGTTCTGCATCTCTGTGTGTAGTGGGAAGAAAAGCTGCAGAGGTTAGGGCCATGGGGATATCAACCCTCCAAAATCTTATAGAGTGATTCCCTTTTGAGGCCCTAAAATTCATTACTGATAAAGTTTCTATGTATCATAAATTTTGTCTAAAATATTCTGTGAACCTTTAAATTTAGTAAATTGGAAATTAATGGATCATTCAAAATAGCTTTTGCTACCTGAAAATTAGGGATTAATTCCTCTTAAAATCAAAATTTTCTAGTATTTCTTTACTTGTACTTTAAATCTCCATTTGAAATAGTTAGTAATAAAAATTGTTTTGAAGTTATTGAACTGGAAAATTGCAAAGTCTGAAAAAAAAGGCTAAACTTTTTTTGTGATTTTCTGAAAATATTAAAAGCGACATTACTTGCTTTTTAAAAGAGTTCCTAGAAAGATAACATACTCGTAAGATAAAAAATTAAATTTGGTGAGTAATATTACTCATATCTTTCTTTCATTAGCCAGAACATAGGTATAATTGACAGCATGAATTTAGCAAAATCAACACACAAATATGCATTTAAAGAAACAACAGCATACTGATATTTGTAAATTAATGGTGAATTCACTTTTCTATTGTGCTTAATTATTATTATAAATATCACAGAAAAATTTATTTTAGTAATGTTATATTAATGAATAAACATAAATTAATACTGATAATTTTCAGGGATGGTGAAAGCTCTTGTTCATCAGGAAGAGGTTCAGAAACTCCTAGTGAAGAATGTAGTTCATCATCTGGGTCAGGAGCTCAAGCAGAAGAGTTATGGGACCAAGGATACCAGAGTATTGAAAGTGCCAATCGTAGAAGTAGAAATAGAAGGATCTCAGATTTAGAATTAGACAGGGTCAGTCGGCCAAATAACTTTAATCATTACAGATCATCGGAAAATAATCTTAATGATACAGTAGATGACAGGAATAGACCAAAAACTAGATCTTGTAGAAGATGGTCTCAAGCAGATACTCTGGCTATTGACAATCCAAATTTATTGTCTCCTAAAAATCAACATCTCCATGCTCAATCTAGAAATAACAACAGGGGGTTCATAGTTGGAGGACCAGTTGTAACTCACTGCCAACAATTTAAACCTCCATTACCAGATTCAGGACCACTTTCAATTGTTCACCAACCACCTTTAAGGCATAGAAGTTCTTCTCCTGACAAAAGACGTTTAGGAAAAAGTAGTGGTGATCTGCCTCCTATTACTGATGACAAGGTAGGTAAAACTAATTCAATTGTTTTATTTTCTTACTTATTTATAATAATTTAAGTGTACTTATTAGGCTTTGCTTTGATTTTTAGCTTATCATTTGCGTGAAAAGTTGATTAATCAATATCTAATTCTACTATTTAAATTTCAAGAGCTTAAACTGTTAAACATAGATTTAACATACGTACATGTGTTACTTGAAAAACAAAGATGATAAAATTATTTGCTGCTCCTGTTTAAATAAACTGGGGCTAGATACCTGGAATCTTCCAGATCAATGCCATTTACTTGCTTAGTTACCTCAAATTTTATTTGTTGTGACCATGTTAACGGCTAACCAATAAATGTCAGAGAGTGTATGGCAGTAATGTTTAATTTTTCTATGTACTTCTCATTTTTATAATTCATCAGTTAATATTTATATTATTATAAAGTACCTGGCTCAGTATACCCTTTCAACTGGTACAATATAGATTTTATTTAATATACAATTGTAATATCAGCAAGATTTAAATGAGGTTTCTGTTGATATTTTTGTAATTTAACATATTTTGGTTTATTTTATGAAATAAGTCATTGAAAAAGTTTTTTTTACTTCAAATTAAAAAAAAGGAACTCTTTACATACTTACTTAACTATATCTACATGTTCCTTTATTAAATAATAGCTTTTAAACTTAAAATGGATTTTAATGTAAGTAATTCCTAAATTTCCTTTCATATTTGGTACACTATTCATCTATTCTGTCAACATATTTCAAAACAGAAATAACTTACTTGATTGTTAAATATTAATTAAAAATAAATAGAGTCATTGTTTATTTAATTATCAGGCTTCTTAATCTGACAATATTACTTTTAAATCCTAAAAATATAATAATAATAATATATAGCTTTTTTTGTTATTGATTAACTTGTAATATAAAAGAGTGATCTCAAAAAGTGGATGTTAGCGCTTATACACCTCTTAGTGTGTATAAAAAAACACAATATTTGAATATAAACAGCTGATCTATTAAATAACATAATAACACTTGAATTTATCTTATTTTTTACTGTCATATATATCTTAGTTTTTGGAATAATTAGAACCAATGCGCGCACGCCCACATGCACACGCACGCTTACAATAAATGTTATTAAAGTAAATATTTTTAAAATGTACTGTAAAAATTTTAATTCACTTGTAATGCTCATCATTACCCTTTAACAGCTATTTACTTGTTTTTTTCAGTTACCTAAATGTTTTTGAACAATACCCTTCATTATTAAAAGTGATAAAGGAAAATTGAAACATAAAAATATTTCTGGTTTTATAAAATCAAAAGGAGTTCATAACATCACCTACTATTATGAATGAAGTCTTTTTATATTGCCATGAACAAAATTAATCACTAAATTTTTTTTGAAAAACATCTAAGACAATATAAAAAATGCACACTTACATGAAAATAATGAATTTCATAAAGGAGTCACACATTTGGAATTTATCAAGAAAATACGATAAGCATTTTATTAATATGATCTACAATTTGCAATAAAGGAAATAAAGCCTGCATAAAATTATGGAAAGATTTCACACATAAGCTCAAATCTAAGGAAAAGTTACAAATGATTTAGATTTTAAAGAAATTCAACTAATTCTACACTACTGCACTCATAAGATTTTTTAACAATAAATGTAATTTTTATCTAACAATATTCAAATTGTGATCACATTTTAATTTTCAACTTTTATCATAAATGATGGTATGTATAGAAATGTGTAGATGTCTGGGAATGCTAAAAAACAAAGAACAGTAAAAAAATAAAATAAAAGTGAGAGAATAATTGATTTTTATAAATAAATTTAATTTAAAGCAGCAGGATCCAGTTCTTCAGACTATTTACTTGTAACTACACAGTAATGTAGATTTCTAAACTATGTTAACAAGTTTTATTTTATTGTCATTACAGATCGCTGAAGTTGAAGAAGATGAAGAAGAAAGTAAGTTTTGTACAATGCCTAGAGGTGGTGGTAAAGGTGCTACATTTACAATTATGATGGTAAAATTTAACAAAGGTCCCGGTCATAAAGGATTAGGCTTCAGCATTGTTGGAGGAAAAGATTCACCTAAGGGAAATATGGGAATCTATGTTAAAACTATTTTCCCAAATGGACAAGCTGCTGATAATAATACTCTTAGAGAAGGTAAGTGTTGTTTCTTTAATTTTTAAAATGTTCAGTATATGTTTAAAACCTTTGTTTAATTTTAATATAGTATTCTACACTAATTGTAATTATGAAAATAATCTGTATTTGCTAGAAATTCGCTTTGGGGCGGTGGGGTGGGGTGGGGTTTAAAAGGAGGAAGGAATTCCTAGACCTTGATCAAGTATGAAATCAGAAAATTTAATATATTTCAGTGATAAGTTGTTTAATACATTATTTAATGGACAAGGAAAGAATTACAGTAGAAAGTGAACATTTTGTAAATTGAAACCAATGCAATAAGTTCTTCAATATAATTTTAAAATGTGAACATCACTGATTTTTTTTTTGCTAAAGATTAAATTGGAGTATTACTAAATTTTATGTACCTTATTTGCTGCTTCTTGAAAGAGGCATTTGTATTATTTCTAAAGTTTAAAATGTATCAGGAAAGTAGTGTGGCAAGGGAAGACGCCTATTTCCATTCTCCTGATCCATTTCTCTATGTATGAATAGATACACTTCTTAATCTTTGTCTCTCCTGTTTAGGTAGCATAAGATTTTTGTCCACTTAAGTTTTGTTTTTAGTAGTAATAAAATGTTAACACAACACACTCTAGTAATTGGTTTCTTTCTTAGAAGGTGGTGTTCATTGTTGATTTATCCAGAACTCTATACTGCACCTAGAAGTAACACTAGGTGACTATTTAGTGGCTGATGTACTGCCAGTTTAAAACCATTTCCCTCCTTCAATTACCAATTAGTAGGCAACTCCACCTCTTGTTATTTAATCATATGGTTGAAACATTATAAATAAATCTAAAAACCAATGTTGTTTCAATATTAAAACCAACAAAATAAATAAAAACAGTATGACAAATTATTTTTAGGAAATACATAGGACTTACATATATACATAGATAAAGGCCCCTCTCATCTGGTCATTCAAATTTTGGTCATACTTCAAATGCATTCAAAGGCAGTGCTAACTTAACTGGATGATTAGATTTAGAAATATGGAATGTGCAATCGGAGAATAACACTTTCCTCAATCCTCTCAAAATAATTTTTGAATCTTCTTATCATACCATTGTGCCTATCAGTGTTTGGCTCTCCAGCCAGCTCTCTCAACTGATAGTCATATTTTACCATTTCCTTCGTCTTCTTCTTTTTATTCTATTTTATGGTGTCACTTCATATCTCTGGCCGTAATTGATGTCCTGGATTCATTCAAATTAGATTATCATAAAAATTCAGTAACTTTATTTTCATTGACTTAGAGATGTAGTTTAATTCTACCAACGTTATCATTCACATTCGTTAACCTATCTCTTTTAGATCCTTTTCTCAAATATTTATTTTCTGCCGCTGTCAGATAATTTTTGTGCCCATCATGCACATGAAAAGTCTGCACCATATGATGTAATAGAGAATGTAAGACTAATTGAAAGATTAGTAATAGTTTTTATACACATTTCAGTTTTTATTTATATACTCCTTGATTAAGTTACAGATAAAAACAATTTATCTATTGATTTCATGCTAGTGAAAGGACAAAATCCATTTACTGAATTGTTATATGTTTACAGATTGTTAAGAGACAGTTTAATCTCAAAATAAATAATAATATAATTGCAAATTTGTTATCTATAGCATTAGTATAAATTTTTATTGGCTATAAAGATTAAATGTATGTTAATATTTGCTTATATTAAAACTTCTCCCATCCCTCAGATAAGATAGTTTATATAAACCAGTCATTTTTAATGGAAAATTTGGCTTTTAATTATTTTATTCTACTTTTTAAATCGGCTTATTTTATTATTCTCATATTAATTTTTTTCTTTTATAATCTTTCTCATAAAAACGTCCTCCATAATAATTTGTTTGATTTGTATATAATTATTGTTTATTACATACATCTTATAGATACTTGGTATACAGTAGTTTTTACTAATATTATTTATTGAAGAAAATTAGGAGAAGTGGAAAAAGAGATAATGACTGACTGATAATTATGACATATTATGAAGCTAGCTAATCCTTTTTATCTTACATTATTAACATATATGAAAGATTAGTAATGAATACATTACGGTTAACAAAAATGAATCTATTGTTCTACTGGTTTTTTTTCTAACTTATGTGATAAAATAATTTTTTTTAAAATAAAACTGGCCTCAATGACAGCCTTCGAAAACAAAAAATCTTTTCAATGCCTTTGTCAAGGCCTCTTTAAATCTTAACTCTTTAAATTAGAACTTTGTATCAAATAAAAAATCAGCAACTCAATTACTCTTAAAAAAAGAACTAAATAGAATTTAAACATATAGTAAAAAAAAACTAAGTATTAATAATAATAGGAAACAGTTTCCTTTTACTTTTTAAGGCAGCTTTTTAAAAATAATTTTTACTTTCATTTACAATTGTTTTTTAGTCTAACTTATATTTAAAAAAAAAAAAAAAGATTGTTGAGAAACAACATAATGAGAATGCTATAGACCATAATTTAAGGTTTTCTAGAATACAGAAATATATTGGTTTTTCATTCTTTATTTCCAAATATCTTGAATTATTTCCAAAGGGTCTTGAAAATAGTTTGAAAGTCAGAAAAAAACATTAAGCTATATTACTACTCTATAACAATTTAATACTAAACTGTAATAATAGCAAAAGAAAAAAAAAGATATTTACTAATCATCTCTGTAGATAATGTAATTTCATGTTTGAAAATATCTTGTTTGTCAATATACATATCGTCATAAATGTATGTTTGTTGCAACGTATGAATTAGAAACTTTTAAATTTAAATACAATACATAACATTAAATGAATATTAAAACTTTAGCAATTGTATTTATAATTTCATTCAAATGATTACATTAAATTCAAATTATTATTTTAGAGATAAAGAGGTGGAAAGAGAGGGGAAATGGTAGAGAAGGAGTGCAAGGGAAGTGATTATTGGTAATTACTGACAGAAATGATGAATAGCAAGAAAAATGAACCAACAAATATAGTTCAGCATACATACATAATGTAGAATGTATTTACTGTTATATATGAATCAATATTCGGGTTAAAAAGATTTTGTACAAAGAAATCAGTATTTTTAAGTTTTAAATAGTAACTTCTGGTATGGTAATTTCATTGTATATTATTGAAATGTTTTCTTTTTTTTTTTAAATATAACAAAGGATGTACACTAAGCTATACTGTTAGGAACTCTTAAATATCATTCATTTCAGCTGTATTAGTTACAAGGCATAAGTAGAATGTTGTTTATATTGTGCATAATATTACATGTTACAACAACCAAAAATACTTATGGTACCCCATACTAAAAAGTTCATTCAGTCTTATTAAATGTAGCACTGACTCTACATTATCATCAATTCCTACTTACAACATTTTATTTCAATTCTACTCATTAAAACATTCTAGATGTAGAACTATCAGATTGTAAGTAACTGTAGTTACTTTCAATCCTCTTTCCATGCTGCTCCAATCTATGAGATATATTTTGAACCCAT
>JAAAKQ030037354.1:0-16892 GCA_010016005.3 Zanna intricata
GCCTGACCGGGATTCGAACCCGGGACCTCCGGATGAAAGGCCGAGACGCTACCACTCGCGCCACGGAGGTCGGCTATTTAATTGTTGCTCTACTTTGTTAACAACCTGTATTTTTATCGCTAGATACCACTGTTTTCGTGAACTTGTCTTTCATAAGCCAGGATGCAAGGTAAAAGAAAAAAAAACAATAACGAAATCTAAAAGGCTGTGCGATTTAAGTTTTTAACAATTATAATTCAAATTATTTTTAATAAGTAACATTTAAAAACAATGCTTTATTTCTAACAGTAGATTTATCTATTTTTTGTGTGGTAATATCATAATGGTTTGATTACTTTCAGCAGTATTTTTAAAAGTTAAAAAGATAGGTCAGGGCAGGAGTAACAGGAATTGTGAGATAGATATATATTTCAGTGAAGTCGGAAGCGAGAGAGAATTATGTGCGGAAAAGCTAGTGTTTACAGTTGACCAATCAGTGATCCGGCTTGTGCCAGCTAACATTTCGTTAATTAAATGAAGAACAAAAAATATTGTCTGTAACCTTTAGTGTCGCTTTATTGAAGCAGACTAATTAAAATGGCAGCCAGTATTCAGTAGATCTCTCGTAAACATAAGCGTTGCAATTAACAAGTCAGATTCACTATAAACAGCAAAGCGCCGGATAATTGCCCAGTAGAAATACTCACCCCCGGCTTTTATTATTCCGGTTTCACAAAAATCTACCCTTTTCGGTACGGTGAAATTGTAATTTCATTCTCCCCCTCTTATACAGATATAATTAAATTTGCCGTGAGAACAGTTTAGAATTATTGTTCAACAACTCTTGTACATCCGATTCACCTTTGTGAATAGTGGTTTTGCAAATCAGCGTTTTAACTAACAAATCGTCACACACATATATATTTCAATTACGTTCATATTTAGTCCCAGCAGAATCGTTTGTCTTTTATTTAACATTCGACTCGCTGAAATTTATTTTAATTTGTTTATAATTAACAATTTCAGAGGAGTAATCTCAACCTCTTCGTTTGCAAAATAAAAAAATTATCAGATATTTTTACGGTTTAAATTAAATTTTATGACAATTTATTGTGAAGAAAAACATTTCTTTTCCTAGAAAATGTTTTAATTAAGTCTATCTATTAGACTACTTGAATTATCAGAAATTATTTTTACTAGCACAAAATTATAATCCATATATTTTTTATTAATGTTTACTTTTTTTTTTATTATTAACGCAACTTATTTAATTTTAATTAAAAAATTGCCTATTTTTTTTTTGTACTTTATAAATATATATCGACTATTTCTTATAAAAAATTATAAATTATTTCTTAGCCGAGTGGTAGCGTCTCGGCTTTTCATCCAGAGGTGCCGGATTCGAATCCCGGTCAGGCATGGGATTTTTCACACACGCTACAATTCGTTCATTTCATCCTCTGAAGATATAACCTAACGGTGGTTCCGGAGGTAAAAAAAAAAATTCTTATAAAAAATTATTATATACGTTAGCCATACATTCTGCTTCACCTAAGTTCCTAACACTCCCCTGGGTTGAGAAATACTTAATTGTAGGTCCGGCCAAGAATAGTAGGGAAAAAAAGTTTCTAAAAATAAAAGACAATTCTTCATTTAGCTTCATTGATTAATTTTAATAGGAATGTATACGATTAGCAAGGTAAGATAAGACTCAAGCGATAAGTAGTTTAATTCATTGAAATAAAAGAACACGTATAAGTAGAACACTGTTTAATTAGTATAAGTTTAGAGAATTACATAAGTTTTAAGTATAAATTGATCTCACGGGCACACACCAAGAGAATGTTTATAACTGTCTTAAAATTTTTTGGGAATATTATATTGTTCCCCTATGGTAACTAAGTTTTTGTTTTCCTTAGTTACCCAGCTGTTAATATCTATCAAAAAGTTTAACTAGTGAGCGCGCAGTGTTGACTTTTGACACCGCGGCTCGCCGTATTCCCCTCGTCCACGATAATCTCCAACAACGAATTTAATTTCATAATATCAAAATATTTTTACCGAATATCGACATAAAAACCAAATATGCCGTTTTTATGAGATTTTCGTTTTAGTAGAACCATATTATTTAGATCAACTTATTGTATGATCCCCAAGTTTTATATAATACTCTTTCATTCCCTACACAATCACACTATGGTTGTTCCTGCTCGTAAATATGAATCGCATAGACCAATATTTAAAAAATTAGATATGTTAATTTATTCTTCTGTTTATATTTATGAATATGGAATGTTTTATAAAAAAAAACAACCAATCATTCTTATAAAATAACAACATCCACCCTACCAACCAGACAATAAAACTGTTTTCGTATACCTCAACATAATAGTTCGGCTTACGAGAAGAGTCTTATTGTGTTTCCAACGATATCTTATAGAATTGCCTAACAAAAAAGGTCTTCCCTTTAAAATACAATTAGAAAATTTTCTTTTATAGAAGTAATGAAATTCTCTATGGATGAATTTTTAAATAATACGAATTAAAATATAACAAGTAACCGTTGATTTTTTTAACCCCTTTCACCTTGTACCGATCTCTTTGCTTAAAATAATATTCAATAGCCCCTTATGAATTGTGAATTACTTTGTAGAATTTTTTTTTGTATCTAATGTTTAATTAACCTTAACATTGTTTCATGTGTCTGTATTAAATAATTAGTATGGACTTAATCACGTTTACTCTTATCCTATAATTAGTTTTTATATTTCTAATTTGTTTTATAAATACGTGATCTATATAGTTATTGTTGTGTACCCATCAAGAGAAAAGGTTTATTTATTTATTTATTGATGGAATACTACACTGGGAAGATAAAAAATTGACTAGTACACTAAGTCTATAAGTAGATTCTTGGGACTGCACAACTGATATTCATTTATAGTTAGGTCCCCTAGAAATATATTTCATCTGTTTTTCTGTATGAAATTGGGATAATGTATGATAATTTAAAACTACAGATTTTTTTTTCTAAAACCGCGCAGTGTAATTTCGAAAAGAAGGACCGTTCTGTATAATCAGGATCCACAATTCATAAAGCTGGGGGAACGACAGTTAAAATACGAAAAAGAAATATCTTGGCGAAGAAGGCGCTTAGAAGTTGACAGCTCTATGGAAGGATAGAGCGATCATGAGGAATACAAAGCTGAGACTGGTTGAGATACTAATTTTCCCAGTAGTCCTGTATGGCATTGAGTCCTGGACCATCAGTTTAGAAGACCGGAGGAGAATTAATACATTCGAAATGTGGACTGACAAAGGAATGCTCCGCGAATGGACGGAAAAGAGATCGAACAACTTGATTGTAAAAGACCTGGGTATACAGAAGAGTTTGTCCACAATATGATTGAAGCACATCCTCCGCTTTATCGGTCATATATCCCGCAGGCACGGTGAAAATCATGAGAAGCGAATAGTAAAGAGAAACAACAAGAGCAACACATCACACGGAAGACCGCTGAAAGATGGCTGGACCACATGAAGAGGCGACTGGAGAAACGTTAGGCATATTGATTCGAATGGCAAAGGACATGGAGCTATGGGAGGAAATTGTCATCGGGATATAATTACAGTCACTGCTCTCAGGAATGAGCGGAAAGATAAGTGATGATGAGATCAGAGAACCGCAGAAGCCACCGGCCTCTGCTGACGGTTGTTCTGTAAAAGCCGCACGAACGCACATGTAAGCGAATCGTTAACTGTGTGACATGTTGTTCTTACTGCAAGAAAAGATACTCTTTTTCATGATCAGTTGACTAAGCATAGAATTAATTTAATATTTGGAACGAAACGAAAGCAAGGGTGTCGGGGAATATTTTATCCTCCTACTCATTGCAGAGCTTGGCCTTCAATCCCTTCCTGTTTTTGAAGGATGTAATTCATTCCCTTTTTAAAAGAATAATATGTAGTACCTGTAGTCATTGCCTGATTAATAATTGAAAGTTGAAGAAAGGATGAGAAAATAGGTTTTGGAAATTCTTCGTCTTCTTCTTCTTCTTTATTCGAAATATGTACGATAATTTTGTATTTAAGTTCAATAAAAAAAATATTGGCTCCACTATACGATTACCAGAAAATGCACATCATACACCGATTTTCTGTGCAAGTGAACGCTTGCACAGCTTCCCCAGACCACAAATCTGGGGAGGATTTTCGGTCATCTGGTGTTGTGCGAATAAACATGCTTAAATACCATGTCTTATCAGAAATGAAATACAGCATCCGATCATTATATGAGCCTCAGCAATATTTATTTCTTAAAAGCCAGTCACATTAAATAAGACGTTTCGATTTATCTGGTTTCTTGAGTTGTCAGTTGTTCAACGATATGGTTTCAAATTTAAATCATGAAGAATCTTACGGAAAGATGTTTATTATAACTGGTTTGTTGTGATAAATAACGTATATAATTTTTTTCGGACTGGAAAAAAATTCTTCTTTGAATATCGGACTATGGAGTCAAAACGGAAGGTTGCCTACCTTGTTTGGTAAACCTGACGCTGTTTTATGCCATTGTTTAACCAAATCTTCTATGCTACTTTTTGCTGGTGTTGTAGCATTTAGAGATTTTACCTCAGAATATTTAATGCGTTTCTTGAAAGGATCCAGAATGCACATAAGCTTCTATTGTTGCAATTCTTTCCTCGATCGAATAAGTCATTTTAGAAAAACACAACTGCAAAGAACGAAATTATACAACACTGAAGTATGAACAGTTAACAATTAACCAGAATAGTAAAATACATAACCAGCAGTAGCGCTAGTAATAACAGTTCCGTGAAGCATCGAACAATTAAATAACTATCGTAGTATTCTACTCCGGGAGACAACTAATTTATGATTTATAATTTATAATTATCTATATTTACTTATTTATAATTTTCTTTTCAAAATGCGTGTTTTCCTAAAGGCTCATCTCCTCTAAATTAACAAAGAACTAAAAATATAGAGATAACAAACCATTTTTTTTTTCAAAATAAATTCTTTCATAAAAAAAAATATTTAAATTCACGATGGTTTCCAAAAGGTAGGAGCCTCACTTGTCCCTGGGCCTCAAGCTCCTCAGCCCCATAAATTAACAAACATTTAAAGCTGCTGTATTGAAACTGTTCTTATTCAAAATGTTTTCTGTTTTAAGAAAAAAAAAAAAAGGAAAACTTATAGATTTTCTAGAGGCCTCTTGCCAACAATTAACCTTCGTTTCTCAACCCTGTAAATTTATAAACAATATCATAATGAGGTATTCAGAATGTTTGTTTTCATAACTGAAAAACATACAGACTAAGGGCTATGTAACCTATACCTTCTTACCCTCCAAACAGCTCATATTTTTTAGCCTTTTAGATAAAAAAGAATTGTAAGATTTAACAGAATTAGTTTGACCTAGATCAATAGTCTATTCAATATTTAAAACGTTAGATATATAGTTTCCAAAATATCTGTATCATTCTTGTCCGTTCAGAATAGGAAAACTAATTTTGGCTAGAGCGTACTCTGACTGGTGATTAAAACAGTTAGAAACAGTGATATTTAAACAATCAGTGGTGTTAAAAGAGGTTTAGAAAGATCAGCAGAAGATTTAAAAGAAATTAAAAGTGCTTCACTGTTGGTTGCTAAAATTTCTCTCGTTAAAAATAAAAATTATGTTTATCAGATTTTACGATAATCAAGTTTTATTTTCGATGTACATAGATATAAACAATGACGTATAAGAGACTAGAAACGATTCTTTTCCCTTTGCAAACTTTCAATTAATTAAAATTGTAATTAATATTTTGCGCCTTAAAATTATAAAAATTATAAAACTTTGATATTCTAACCATTTTCTATAGATCTTCAATTTTTGGAGGGAGTAAAACTCTAATCTTGTCAATGATGTTCGGCTTTCCTGAGTTCTTTTATATACTTCAATTTTGTAAATCTAATAGCTAATAATAGCCATCAATTGGCGCAAAATCATATTTTGAGAAAATATGTTAAATATGTGAAAATATGTCTTTTTTATATTATTTTATTTACAAAAAAAAAAAATTCATTCAAATAGCCAGTTAATAACCATTATTTACTATTACTAGCAATTGTTTTTTCTTATAAGGAATAAACTGAGATAACTGACACTTCTGACGAAATTACATTTTCTTCTTTTTTTTTTATTGTATTATTAAATATGTTTTAACTAAAAATTCAAATATATACATTATTTCTATTAAAAGATGTAAAAAAATGGTACTCGTTGCTTCTCTTAGAACCTACTGCATTAAAAATATATTATATTTGTTGAATTTGTTGATTGTTAGTCAATCTAAAATATATCTTATTTAAAATATCATATATAAATAATCATAACTTTGTAATTTATTATATTTATTTTTTTTAGATAATACGCTCTTTTTTTAGAGAATTTAATTAAAAAAAGATTGTAATAGAAATTTTCATCGTATAACGATTTAAATTAATTGTAGAATGCATAAAAATTTCATACAGTGTATTAATTAAGGCTATAATTATTTACATAGTAAATATTAATGGTGATTTGTTTAGATGTTATTACAATTTGTAAAAATTACACTGTAATTAAAAAGTTTTAAGTAAACGAGAGGGATGAGAGAAACTACATACGTAAGAAGTACTGGGTGAAACAGAAAATGAGTTGAAGAAGAGGGGGTACGGCAAAACGTACACAAAACGTCACATGCAGACCTTCGGTCCTACTACTTATCCCAAACTTAAACTTAAGTTCATCTCTTCTTAGCTAATTAGATTACGCATACAGTATACTAAGTCGGTTTATTTCCACCGATAACTAATTAATATTGCTTATGCATTATAATCTACGCTAGATAATCCGTAGTAGAGTAGATGAACAAAGTTACATTTTCCTTCTAATTATGTTTTACAATAAACACTCGTGTTGTTCGCGAAACGATGCAAGGTTTACGTTGTCCCTATTTGACATGAAATGTATGCAAATTTAATTTCAACTAACACTAACAATAATACTAATATAACAACTACTTCTGGGTTGGCTTCTGGTGACAAACGAGTCGTTTTAATTATTTGCACGACACACAATAGAGAACGTTTGTAGAATGCGTAATTTGGGCGGCAAAGTAAGCAGAAAACATTCTACCCTTGTAGTAACTTATCTTGTACACATTTACCAATACCAGAAACTACTGTTCAAAATTTCACTCTTTCAGTATAATTACATTAAATTTGAATTTGTATTATCACTAGATTACGTATTTCATATCACTAAGATTTATACATAATGATTACGGCTTTAAAATAACGATAATCCTTTTTATGATACATTTTATTATCTAAAAAAAAATGATCTAAAAACAACAAAAATTATAGCTTAAACTCACAGGTTTATTTTACCAACTGTACTACGCTGATCAATGGGATTCCTAATTCAATTTACTCTTGACATCTTATACCTGTATATTTTTCAGATATATTCTTTTTTAAGAGGTTTCTTATTTACTTATACACTAAGGAGAAAAATATATGTTTCGCGCAGCCCCAAATATCGCCATAAACTTATTAACAATTTTCATAAAATAAAAACAGTTTAATAAAGAAATAAATGGATTTCCTTATTAAAATTTAATTAAATTTATTCTAAAATTACCTAGTTATTGTCAAATTCCTCAAACTTTTAAATCTAATTTTCGTTGGACACAAAAATTTAGAAAAAAATTTGTGATTTTTAATGTTCATATTTTCTAAATTTTTAAGCTCTTTTTTCTTTTATTTATTGATATAATTTTTAGAATTGTTTATCGACTGATGATGCGGGATCCCGCAAAAGTCGACTATTGCTATTAGCTTTTTTTTTCTGTTACAGTGTTTGGTGTTTGAATTCGTTGAAGTTGTTTTTTGAATTTAATCAGCACAGATGTCAATATTTTGATGAATTATTTGAAAAAAAAAATGTATATATGTATGTTACTTTAAATAAATATTTAATTTTAAATATTTATTTCCACCCGTCTTTGTGACAGAGTGGTACAGTCTCGACCTTTCAGGGATCGCGGGTTTGAATCTCGATCAGACATGTTATTTTTATACGCTACAATATTCCAATATACGAAAACACGAACACACAGGAACATACACACACAACACAAAATATTTTTAAAAAATAAATTAAAAAAATTGTGTGTGGGAGGAGAGGATGGATGACAGAATGAGTGAGTGAGTGAATGGGACTTTTGTTTTTTGTTTTATTTGTTTCAGACGCAGAGTGAAAAGAAGGAAGCTCAAGATAAGAGGTCGAGCAAGCCCCCCGAGACTGAGTTGTGCTTAATTGCGGGTCCAGTCTTAAGGCGGTGAAGAGCGGTGAGGGAGGTTTAGTCAGTAGGGGGCAGGCTGTGGAGTCTGCTTAGTTGCTCAGCCAGGCTTTTTAGTTCGCTGGGTTTGACTAGCTGGGGACGGTTAGCGTGCCTGGTTCGGAGCCCGACACAACTCCATGATGACCCCATGGGGAGTGCGGAAATGCATTCCTTCGTAACTCATTGTCAACGAAAAAAAAAAAAATACAATCCGTTACACCTCTTTGCCAGTTTATTTGCATGTTTTAAATTATACGTTGGAAAAAACTATAACATGTTAGATTTTAATGACGGATATTGTAAATTTTGTAAAAAGATTTAAACCAGCCACCGGGGGTACAATCCAGTACAACTCGGTGCCGGTCCCAATCACGGATAAATGACACCCGGCCTTATAAAAGTCTATGGTCAAAGATGATATCCGTGTAAAATTTTGACAGTCTGTAGTAATCACATAGCCCTGTGAACTTTACACAATCGCCCGTTCGCTTTACGATTTTCATACTCAACACTTAAATAATTTTCAATAATGCTCATCAATAAATCCGGCCGGCCTAGGACGCGAGTTATGTACTATAAAATGTAATGTTACCGAAAGTTGTTGAAAATGAAATAAATTGGATGCTATCTAAACTTTAAAAAAGAGGTCTCAAGATGAATAGGAGAAAAAAAAGTTTTGTGACAAGAAAGGTTTAAAGTAAAATAGTTTTAAAGATCATATATATATATATATATATATATATATATATATATATATATATAAAAATCAAGATATTGAAGTTTGGTCATTAAGATTGTAAAATATATAGAAAAAGACAATCATTAGAATATAAAAATAAATTGGCGACTGGTGATTAAGTATGTAATTATATTGTGGTTAAAAGATTTGCACGAACTGAAAGGAATTAAAAAAAACCATCAAACCAACCAAATGACTGATAAAAGCCAAAAAAACTTTTGCATCAAGTTTTTTATTTACATTTCTGTCAGAAACATTTCATTTCTTTTGTATGAATACTTTTAGTCCGGTAATGCATCCAGAAACTGTATACAGGTATGAAATATTGTCTGTATATGAAGCATTGATGCCATTAAATTACTTTCACAATTCGTCAAAGAATCACGAAAACATGAATATCATAATTTCCGTTTCTCGTAATTTTACTGAAGGATAATTAAGTTGTTTCGTATAAATTAATACACTAAAAGTAGCTAAGGTACTTTTCAAAATTTTTTTTCTTATTTTAGCCCCTATAAAGAGATGAGAACAGTAGTCTGTCGAGAGTGAAGTCCTCGGGAGCCAGGATTACATAATTTCTTACCCGGCTTTGCGGTAAAAGTTACACACGTATTGCAAACTTTTTTTAAATTTCACTTTAAATTTCGATTTTATTTTGAATCCAGAGCCAAATTAGTGGCTGTGGCTTCAAAAATCCGGTGAGGGATAACAAGGCTAATTTTGCTGCTTTTTTCTTCAGTTATGTTGTGCTTGTTACCTTCAGATTAAATTATCTTGTAATTATGAATCAAAATTTTGTATGATGAATTGTGAAAGGAGTCATTAATACCATTTAATTTTGGGTAAAATTGGTCAAAGTAATGGGGGCGATATAATCCCCATGACGCCGGTACCTCAAAAATTTTGCTCAAAAAGTATAACTCTAAAGTCAAAAGTCTAATAACGTTTTTAGATACATCTTTACACGAATACTTAAATACATTAAAGTTCAATTTAATTTTCTTCCTAAGTAATAGTCTGTCGAGAGTAAAGTCCTCGGAAGCCAGGATTACATAATTTCTCACCCGGCTTTGCGGTAAAAGTTACACACGTATTGCAAACTTTTTTCAATTTCTCTTTAAATTTCGATTTTATTTTGAAGCCACAGCCAAATTAGTGGCAGTTGATAGTTATAATCTGTTGATAGTTGTTTTAATTTGAGGCCTACCTCTAAAAGCAGAAATTTAAAGGTTAATAATGTGTTTTTTAGATTTTTAGTGCATATCTTTTATTTGATTACATTTAAAAAAATCCCGTTCTCATTTTTTACCTACTTTTAGTGAAAGTTTACGATTTGTTATTTTTAATTTGTTAATGTTTTAATATTATTATCCTGTTTAGAACGGATTTTTTTATAGATGACATAAGTAATTTAATGATCGGTTCCGTAATGATATAGAAATCATCTTATAACTTGTGTTTTATCTCTTAGAAGATCAAATTATATCTACATTATAAAATTTTATGTCGATTTTTGAAAATTTTAACGATAGAGCTTTCTTGTAGAATGTAAGGAAGTAATCAAATATATATATATATATAAAAGCGAGTAAAAATTTGCATGAATTTTGCAGCTATGCTGGTCAAGTCATAATAATAACTAAAATAAGATTTGATAATCAAAAGTCCCAAATCTCAAAAAAATTTTGATTTTAGGGGTTTCGTATCTATATGGAGAAAATTTAGGGAAACGTATTTATGAAGAAGTCATTCGTAACAAAAAAATAATTATTTAAAAGAGAATTATTTTAAAATATTGAAAAAAAATATAACGTTCATGAAACTAATAAAAATTTTGTTTCACATTTTGGATCCGGAATATAAAGTAGGTATAAAGAAAGATACAAAGGATCTAATAATAAAAATTAAAAGAGTTAGAGCAATAAAATACACAAAACATATTTTTTAGGAATAAATTTTTTTTTAAATATAAATGTTAAACGTAAAAAATTTCCTTATGTAAAGTTTTCTGTAAATCTAACACCTCTTTCAATAAAAGTTAAAATAAGAAAAATAAAATTTTCAATAATACGTTTTTGCATTTTAAGTCTAGGGTCTATAATTTTTGAAAATTTGTAGACATATTAGACTAGCAAACTTGTAGACTAGCTCTATGTATGAAGTATAACTTTCAAAATCGTTTTGAGAAATATTTAAACCAAAGGGAAATAGAGGAAAAAACAAAATATCTTCTTTTTTTTCAATTTTAAAAGTTGAGGATTGATTTTTTGAAAAAAACCTTTTTTTATTATTTTTATATGCATTATAAAGATTATTCTTTAATATATTTTTCTCTAAAGAAAATTGAAATTCATTTTATTCGTGATATCCCTCATCCCTTGACAAGTTTTGAAAAATAAATGTGATCAATGCTCCACATATAGTCATATTGAAGATGTACTATGGAATCTGAGAAACTACTCTAATATCAAAAATATATATATTATTACCGCTTATATATATATATTCCCGCTTTTATGTGTATGCAAGCAGGAAAAACTTTGCATGACTTCCACACATTTTTTTCGCTTTGAATGCGACGCACGCACGTTACAGCAGCAGTACGTACGTATGTGTGTTGCACTCCAATTGACCTTACATCATAGGATTGACCAAACCAATTTTCTTCTAATTTTGGTGAAATATTTCTGCATATGGCGCACTGATCATATTAGTTTTTTTTCAAAATTCGTTATGGTGGATATAGTGAAAAGATCAACTTCAATTTCCTTCCGAGAAATTTTAAAGAAAAACTTATTAAAGCGAATTTTTTGCCTAGGGCAATATACAGCCTATTAAAGGCTGTATAAACAACAACAAAAAAATTTTTAACATAGCTGGGAAAATTATGAAACACTTTTCCAGCTGCTTTTATAATTTAAAATTATATTTTTAGGCATCGTAATCGAGTTAATCTGATTAATTTTAATTTTACGCTCTGTTTCATATGGATGATGAAAGCATTCTGGTGCAAAATAGAATGAAATTAAAAATGCTGTTATAAAAATTAATAAAATTAGATTTAATATAGCGTTATTAATTTAATATATGTTATTATATATATATTTACAAATTATTACCAATTTTTAATAAATATATTATTTAATTTACAATATAATTAATGATTAAATGCTTGTAAATTACACTCATAAACAAATCCATTTTTGTATTTGATTTTAGAATGAAATAAAAAAATTATATAACTAATGTCTGTAATAGGTCCCATCAAATATGATTAAATACAACATAATTTAACTGGTAATTAATTAAATTTTATACAAATATACGTTATATGATAAAATAATTAAAACGTTAAAATTTCATAAACATACAAGAGAATATTAATTGAGATTGCAATGGTATGAACGATACTTACGTCAACTGAAATCGGACTAAATATTAAAACGAATTACTTGTTTTTAGGGTTCATTTATTAGCTATACACCCTAATACTTATACTGTATATGTGTATATATATATATATTTATTACATATATACTGTTATAGAGTAGAGCAGATTTGCAGTGTGGTAGCTTACACAGTTCTGTTATTGTCACATGGTGCAGATGCCAGGGTCATTAAGAGCACCCATGTCTTTATGATGGTTTCATTTAACCACACAACCGGAAGATCAAAACGAACATTATTGTCCCTTAGGACACTGCAAACTGAACCCTCCACATAACTCTATTGAAACACTTCAAACGCCTCGATAAATTTTCTTTCTTTATTTTTACTGAACCCTCATCGAACATTTTACATCTTCTTGCCGATTATATTATTTTTATTAGTTATATTACAAAGTTACTTTTTGAGATTAAAGTTTTAGAGTTAAATAAAAGGAAATTATTTTAAATATATTCAAAAACTTTTATAATTATATATAGAAAATTACTATTAATAAAATATGTTATAATTAATTTTTTTTTATCCACCTTAAGCGCAACAAAGGTGTAATTTCTCAAGATCTTTCGGTTTATTTAAACCATCATCAGGGGATTAAAAATACTAATATAAGACAAAAATTAAAATGAGAATACAGTCTTGACTGAATGTCAACAGTATACTAAAATTTAAATTTAAAAAAAAAATTATCCTTACAATCGCATGTGTGAGTGTGTAATTTTTTTTGTCACCGGTTCAAAAAATTCTATACTACTTCCTACTACCAGGAGTGGATTATTGAAAAGATAACATTGAAACATAGTTGGCCGAAAGATGTAATGTAGAGTAGAACCAATTTCTTTCCCTTTTAGAAATATTCCCTGAATATAATAAATATATTAACCAGTATATATACACACATATATACTGGATAATATAAATATTTACAAATATTAACAAAAATTGTCAGTTTAAATTACTTTTCCCCGTCTTTCTCGTAACAGTAATAGTACTAAAGTACCTTAACTTCAAGAGTTACAATTTTTTCTCTAAGAGTAGTGATGTTCATTGAACAATTAGCTACTGTGGTTGGATATCGACAGTAGGTTTGACATCTAATTCAACTCTTTTGAAGATCGAAAAGAGCTGTTATGAAGTACTTTGTTTTAAAAGGTTTAATCACGACGTACAAATAAAAGGAGTTATATTCAACTTTAAAAGATTTTTTGCCTTTGCTTTTGACTGTAAAAAAATGAGCCGATGAACTTAAAAATTATCGTACATCATCCATTTAAGATGATGAGACGGGATGCTTAAAAATCGATACGAACGACTAAATTACGACAAAAATCCACAATGCTTTAATAAATGTTTGCTTGCTGACATCTCAAGTATATCGTATGTTTCCTTCATTGTACACGTTGTTATGTTTATGAAAAAGCTTTCCGCTCGATGGGTATCAGATTTCTTAAAAGTCGACCTAAAACGCATTCGACTGGAGACTTATACATTTAGACTTATTCTCGGCGTAATTCACCGAGTTTTATAAAATAGATGAAACATGGATTCAAGGGCCAGATATCAAATAGCAGCCAACCATTGGGTAGCAGCAGATGAAAGTGTGCCAAAGAAAGATAAAACGGTTCCGTCAGCAGGAAAAATCATGGTTATACCTTTTTACAATTCTTGTGCTGTATTGTTCATAAAAAATTATAAGCTTTAAGAATAATTTTTGAGGACATATTTAGGTTTACAGATAAAAAAAACACAGAATAGACCAAAATTATCTGCGTAACAAACCTCTTGTAAATCAGTGTTATTTTATTAAATTAATGCCTTGAGCTTAAAGATATTTTCAGCAGACTTTGATTATCTAAAATACAGTTTCTTTTTAATAAAAACATCGGTAGAATATAAATTTTAATACGATGGTTGGAGATGTACCCTTCTTTATTGACACCAGATGACCAGAAGAGTAACATTTGTTTACAAAATTAAGAGCAATGTGAGAAAGAAAAACGGAATTTTTTATAGTTTTTATTTTTTTTAAATAAATAGTACTCCTTAAAACTTTCAAATTTATTGATATAGTATATTCATTAAAATTGACCCTCTTAAAATTAAAAATAACCTTTCTTATAAAAGTTGTAATGGTTAAATAATGTACATAAAAATTATCGACAGATTATTGTGTAATATTCTTTTGTTATGTTATAACTTTACATTTAATAATATTTATAATAATTTATTGATCCTTCGACGGATATATATGATTTGTTTATCTTTGATATACATTAATAAATAGTGTGAAGCTGTTGATTTTAGAATGCTGTACATATCAGTATTTCTACTCCAAAAGGTATTATTTAACATTTCAAAACACTCACCTTAAAATAATGTAAGTTAATCTCATTACATTAGTGTATAAATAAACTTAAATAACAGCCATATAACTAAATTTGAAACGTGGTTTAAAATTTTCATTTCCTTTAAAACAAACAGTTAAACATTTTAGTTTATTCAACAACTCAAATCTAAATAATTTATTCTAAAATTGTCGACCTTCATGAAAGTTTTTTTTTGTTGTAATTTTTAAAAATTATATTATTATTATTATTATTAGATTTAAAATTTTCTTTTGTCTTTTAATTATAATAAATTACCTATAACTATAACTTATATTTGAAGAAAAAAACATAATATCAACCCACAAATTAGATTAGTTTTTATTGATTTTAATTAAGTTAATTGTTGTAATATTTTAGTTCCTTGTACTAATTCTATCTACGAATTGGTTGGAGATATAATTATCCAATTCATAATAAGAATAAAATAACCAAATATGTGAACATTTTATTTCATAATTACTTTTATTGTAAATTAAATAATTTCATTCCAAGACAGCAATTAACCTTTTAAAAAAAGCCACGATGTTTATGTAACTTTGTTACATAAACATTGAGGGAAAAGCCCCCCTCAACAGACTAATATTTAAAAGGAATATTTAAACAGGCATGGCATTTTTCACACACGCTACAATTCGTTCATCTCATCCTCTGAAGATATAACCTAACAGTGGTTCCGGAGGTAAAATAAAAAAAAAATAAAAAAAAGTAAAAAAAAAAAAAAAAGGAAAATTATCAATAAACTTTTATCTTTAATAACTTCGTAGATTCGTTTCGGCATCCTTTCAACCAATTTTATTTCATATTCTTTCTTATGAAATGGTTAGCAAACGAAAGAAAAAAAAATTAGGCTTTCTCCACCCACTCAAAAATGAAATTTTCCTATTATATCAATATAATGAATTATAATGGAATCAAGATTATATACCAATATAATAGAATAATTTAATTAGTACAAGAATGTGACTTGTACTAATGAATGTAGAAATGATAAAAAAGAAAGAATTTTTTTTTTCATTGCCTTATTATTTGAATTAGAACGAATACTATCAGAAAGTATCTAGCTACCTAATTTGTATTAAATCATGAAAAAAAATTTATTAATATGGAATTTTATAATAAAATACATTAATTTAATTACACTGAATTAAATCTTATTTTACTGATTTTTACTGCAGCAGTTTTCAATTTTATTTTATTTTACACTACAATTCTTAATTTATTCGCCTGAAATACAAGGTACTGTAAAAAAATATGACTTGGATTCTACATAACTTCCTTGTACGAAAATCCAAAAATAATACGATTATAACTTGTAATTTTTTATTAATATTAAGTAATCAGATGTTTCACCAAATATATTACATATACACATATGTAAAAATGCCTATTACATTACATATATCACGTTTTTAAAAGTCCATAAAATTTTATTTCATTAATAACTTCTGATTTATTGTTGCTGTTATTTTTTCTATTGTTATTATTCAGTTTTTATTTATTGTAAGTTTTTAGCACTCAGATTAATAGTAGAAGGAAAGTTAAAGAAAAATAAACCGACATACATTTATAGATGTAGGAAAGACATTTGATAACGTAGACTGTAATAAAATGTTCAGCATTTTAAAAAATGTAGGGTTTAAGTATAAAGATAGAAGAATAATTGCTAATATTTACAAGAACCAAACTGCAACAGTAATAATTGAAGAGCATGCAAAAGAAGCTGTAATAAAAAAGGAAATCCGACAAGGGTGTTCCCTATCCTCGTTACTTTTTAATCTTTACATAGAACTAGCAGTTAATGAAGTAAAAGAACAATTTAGAACCGGAATAATGGTGCAAGGTGAAAATATAAAGATGCTACGATTTTCTGACGATATAGTAATTCTAGCAGAAAGTAAAAAAGATTTAGGAAAAACTTTGAATGGCATGGATGAAGTCCTACGC
>JAAAKQ030037387.1:0-16890 GCA_010016005.3 Zanna intricata
CGGTCTTTGTTCGGCTTACGTAGCTCACCGGAACTATCTTTGCCGCCTAAAAGCACGTGGCGTAAGGAGGTTAACCAGGTGCTTTACAACTATTTTATACGTGTTATTACTAAAATCTATACACAAATCAATTAATATAACACAACAAATGCTTAAATATGCTATTAAATAATGGTTATATCAATTAATTAATTCAAGTTTATGCTTACTATAACTATTACTAACCTCTAAAGTTAGTGTATATTACGACTTACTAATTCACTAATATCTTGGCGAATTCGCCACAAATTTCGCTATCAAAACACTAGAATGTCTATATCACTTAGTTTTAAAGATTCACTATGAAAAAACATCCAGTATACATCAAAAACTCACTCAAATAAGCGAAAACTCTCGAGCTGGCAAAATGCCTTCCAACCTTGGCGCTGACTGACTCAGGGCTTTTATGAAGCTACTTACACTTTATTAGGTAATAGCAAACTATGGTTGCTGAATATAAGAATATCTTTATAATAATATTGCTTAGGATAAGAAAATTTTCAGGGACCTTTTATTGGTTCAAATTCTAAAAACTGAGTTTCAAAAGATTTCCTTTAATAATTTCCATTCCCCCAATATCAATCAAATACTATAACCGCCTCTTGTGTTTTCTATGGTTTATTAAAAATTCTTCCTCTTATATTTACTAAAGTGAATCGTACTTCTCCCTTATTCTCTATTTCCTACCTAACAAACTGTTTACAAGAGTTTAATTAATGAAATAAGGTATTTTTAATTATTTGGGTGAGGAAAACTTGGTTTTACTCATATAATTAATATGATTTTGACTTATATTATCTTTGTTACTAATAGCTTTAACGTGTGGATGGTTAAAAAAAAAATAAAGAAAGAAAAAATCTTATTTTTCCTTTATTATTGTCATCAGTTTTTTTTTTTTTTTTGTATTTAGTAGTACATGTATTTTTTAGAAAACTTAAGAGCCGTATTATATACACTTATGTAATAAAATAGACTTTATAGTCTATGTTGAATTGGCTTGTGACATATTTAGTGTGTAGTTCTGTATATATTTGTGATATAGAAACTAAGTGAAAGGTTAAATGAAAAACACGGTCGATCTGAAATGTGGGCAAAGAAATAACACGGAGAACCAACCAGAATAGAAGATTAATTGGGTCAGCTCAGGATAAGTAAACAAGTGGCTGAGATATTAGTAAAAGTAAAAACAACAAGCCCGATAAAGAGTAATAGTTATAGACTGTCTAGAAAGAAATAGATTGTTAAAATATAAAGTGAAGTAAAGAAATATGAAGGTGGCCTAGTAGATACAAGTAACCTACCTTTGGACGGAATCGTATGATAATAACTAAATATATTACAAATCTGCTGTGTGGTATATTTAGGATATTACATTATTGTGTTTTATTTATTATTACAAGAATTATCTTATCTTTACAAGCTAAAAAAGTTAAAATTATTGAAAGAAAAAGTGAAAGAGAGATTTTTATGATTTTTTATGATTTGCTAAAAGATTTTTTTTTAAATTTGCTAAAAGAGGATAAAGATTAATACCTTAATGCCTAAAAAGTAAAAGGTTAAGCTCATCGTTTGATTTAAAATATCCTCTTCTGTTTTTACTGTGTTATTTTTAAATTAATTTGAAAGATTTAAACTCTTTTTGTTGTTAAAGGTTACTTACGTTTATCGCATTCTAACCAAGACTCAAAGTACATCCATTTCTGATGAAAGAGCAAAAAGATGTAAATTGACTTGAATTTTTCAAATCCCAAGCGTTTTATTTTTATTGCTAACCTTAAACGTATCTCACAAATACTTAAACTCTACAGTAGGCTTCTGTTTCATACTTATAAAATTCAGTTGAGGTTTTATTTCGTGTAAGAGTAATAATATTGCACTTAAAAAAAAGCTAATTCTATCTTGTAGCCTTGTAAACAATCACACCAGCATAAATTTTATTTACTGTATCATTTGCAATAATTCATTACATCTTAATCTTGTATTTTCTAATTCAAAATGTTTAGTTTATTAGGAAGTAATTTTTTGCAAATGTCACAAAACCAGAAATATAGATTCTTTAAATATTTTTATAAAAGCTCTTTTAATAATAGTTTCAGCAGTCGATGCCCGTATAATTCGTAATTAAAAAAAATAATAATAATATGTTCATTTTTGTAAGAAATTTTAAATTTGATAAATGTTTTTTTTAAATGCAGTGAATTTGATTAATCGCCTCTAATGTTGGAGAATAACATATATAATATATAATAGGTATATTTAACGTTAATTAGATGAGGTAGCGATCGAAGTGACGTAGGTTATGTTTAACTTAGATTTAAACTTCTTAGCCTTAACAATTACTACTGGGTAATTTTTTTTTTTTTATTTCAGTTATTGTTTTGACCTCCACCATAACTTATCTGTGTTCGTCGACATTCCTATACCGAAGAAAACCCGAATGAATAATAATAGCAAATATTTCGTGTTTCACCAATGTACGTATTTGGAACATGTCCTACATTCACCGAAGAATATCGGCATTTACCGGATATCGGTCTTTCACGATAAAATTGTCTCTTTTACTTAAAATAAAAAGATTTTTAAAAGTTTTTATATACTTTTTATTAGCTGAATTTACATTAATTTTGTCAAAATTTAATTTTCTACAAATTTTGTTACTATATCTTTTGCATTAATTAACAAAGCTATTGCACTACAAACAAAAAAAAAACTTGTTTTTCGAAACGGAATTTTATGTTTTACGTAGGATATCATAAAAATTACTGGAGTTAAGTTTTGGAAGCTATTTTATTTTATTTTCCAGCTTAAATTACATAAGAAACCACCAAAAATTACAGAAGAGCTTCTTTTTATTAGAAGAGCTGAAATAGTGGCGAAATTTTTCGCTAGTCGAAACTAAAAGAAAAAGCGTTTTCAGACCTATATTTAAATTAACTTTTTTCATTATGTTCATCAATAGAACATATCAAGAAAGTTTATTCTTCGAACAATCGGTATAGATTTATATCCAGCTGTATAAACCTTCATCAAAAAAAAATTCCTATTAAATTGTTTGTTATTTGTATTAGAATTCCTCCTATGGAAAAAAATAGTTTTCATTAAGTAAATGAGAAAGTACATTATAAATAAATACATTGTATTTAGGTTTCATTACATCAGAAAGAAGGATTCATTTTTTTTAATTTCAAAGACGTTTTTCTATTAAAAAAAAAAAATTATTTAAAATTCTATTTCCTTATGTATTATCATTTGAAAGTCTTCATCAGAATTAATGAACGGCAAATCAATGCTGAAAAAATGGTCATAGAATCCTTGTACAATTTCACGAAAAGACTTTCAAAAAAATTTGATCTGGACATCATATAACTTCTTTGTATGCCTATTAAATTACATACACACATTTTTAAAAAATGAAAAGTACAATTTTATTTTCTTAATAACTTCGGTTATTTTTTTCATATATTTATTATTATTATTATTAAATTATTAGTTCCCGTAAATATTTTTTCTATAATCGGAGGTAAATAATTTTTAATAAATCAATATATATAAATTAAAAAATAAAGTAAAAAAAAGGATATGAAGTCTGATTCGAACCGATGTAAATTTCAAATATTTCATTAAATAAAATTTTATTTTTCTACAACTCTGAAACCAATTTAAATAGGTACTACTTATGATATATCTTTGAAAAGATCTAAATGAGGAATTATTACTGCAAATAAGAAATACTAAAATCCAAATTGTTTTGGATTCAGGGCTTTTTTGAACACATTTGGTTCAGTCAATTGGAATCAAAAGAAGAGGTGAACAATTAGATGTTACAAGAGTCCTAAATCCAAAATTTTATCATTCTACAGTTAATCGGTTTTGAGTTAAACAAGATACATACGTACAGATGTCATGCTGAAAGTAGTCAAAATGGATTTAGGGATGTTCAAAATGGATATTTCTTGAAATCTGAAAACCGAAAATTTGTCGCGATAATACTTCGTTTACTTTGTACAAGTAAGTAAAAATAATATTTTTCTTTAATGTTTGCATGTTTTATGTGTCTTTTGAGGAATTTAACAACACATGTTTTCCTTGTACAAAAATCTAAAAATAATACGATTTTAAATTTTAAATATTCAGATGTTTCAATCTCTTACATACACACATATGTAGTAACGCCTGTTAAATCACATATACATATTTTTAAATGACTGTAAAATGTTATTTCACTAATAATTTCTGATTTGTTTTGATATTTTATTTTTATTGATATTGCATAAATTATTATGTATTGGAAATATTTTTTTATAATCACGGGTTAATAATTGTTAATAAATAAATATATTTAAATTTGAAAAAAATGTTAAAAAAAAGGAGAAGAGTTCTGATAAGAAAAGTGTAAGATTGAATCATTTCATTAATTAAAATTTTATTTGGCTATCTAGAACCAGTGAAAATAAGTACCACTTATGATAGATATATTGTTGAAAAGATCTCAATAAGGGCTTATTACTGAAGTTAAGGAAACCCAAAATCCCAAATCTTGGGGATTTTTTTTTGGACACATTTCGTTCAGTCGATTGCAGTCAAAAGTGGAGGTGGACAACCAGATATTACAAAAGTCCTAAATCCAAAATTTCAACTTTCTACAGCTAATCGTTCTACAGTTATGCGAGATATGTACACATCAACGTATGTACAGACGTTACCCTGAAACTAGTCAAAATGGATTAGTGGATTTTCAAAATGGATATTTTCGATGATATCTGAAAACCGAAATTTTTCGCGATTACAACACTTCCTTGTACTTCATACAAGAAATTAAAAAAATTGAATTTTCATCGTTGAAGTTTAATCCTTCGAGGATATTTCAACGTAATAAATATATAAATGAAAATTTTAATTACGATAGACTAAACGCAGCATCGAATAAAATTCTCATCATTGACTCGACGGTCTTTTTTGATGTTAGTAGATATAGAAATAAACAACTCAAAATAACTAATAATTTTTTCCATACCTTTTTTTAATGGTGTGATGTTAAAATATTTAAAAGAACTTAAGGGCAATATTCAGTAAAAACTAGAAATGTGTTTATATAGAAAAAAAGTTAATACACACAAAAGCATCATATTAACATTTAACTATTAGTAGTAAAAAGCGTGTTCAACCAATAAACTAATGTTGGTTTCATTCTATAATATTGAACACGCCTTGTTAAATAAGCTAGGTAATAGTTACAATATGCAACATCTCTGTTCTTTATTCACGTGTGATTGTCTTCTATATCATCAGTTTGTGGTTACATGTTTGTTAGATAACATATAATGATTTGACCATATCGCTTTTAATGTTTGTTTTACTGTGTATTTAAGCAGCTTCTATTAGTCGCCATGACAACAGGTATGTCTCTGTCACACCCATGTAGGTTACCCGTTGTTGTACGTCATATAGCTGTAACTCTCCATTATACAATCTGATAGAAAGCTAAAAGTATAACAGTAACTATTTTCTCAAGACGAGAAAAAATAATATCGGTTACTATATGATTACTTTTTCACTTCATTTATTTATTCTTTGAATTTTATTCATTTATTTGTTCAGTTATCTTATAATATACGAGGGTCGTCCACAAAGTAACCTCCGTGTTGAAATAAAAATTAAACCAGTTGAGATACAAAAATTTTATTATATACATCTTAAAACTACGACTTTTCTCTACTTTTCGACATAATTTCCAAACAAATTCAAGCACTTGTGATATCGTTTAACAGTTTTTGAAATGCCTTCTGTATAAAAATCTTCTATATATTGAGTTTTATTATTCAGTTCATTGACAGATGAGAAGATAAATTATACTGCAATTTCTTCTTAAGTGAATATACGAGCAGTAGAAACTACACATTATAAGATCGCATAAGATTATGGGTTTGCAGAAAGAAACGGCAACACCTGCTGAACACATCGCTTTAAAAAAAAATCAATTGTAGTTTAAGTCATTATAATAAAAGATGAATTGTAATATTTGAGTAATTTATGATTTATATTGAATAAACTGCTGCACCTACAAGGTAAATATGATTTCGGTAATCAAAAAAATTTCCTGGCAATTTAATATGTACCTCTGCTGTTCTTTTTGCCTATATATTATTTGTAAGAGGTATATTAAAAAGTTTCCAACGGTTTTTAATTTCTGCTTTCTAAAATAATTATGAGAGGAAATTACTCCGTCATTAGTGAGCAAAATACGTCATATGCCAATTTTGTTCTTTGTTTCTTTCTAACAATAGCAGCTGTTTTGGGTTTGTGTAACGTGAATTTGGCATTTCAAAACATTTGTCATAGAAATTTTGAATTTTGCTTGAAGGAAGATAAAAAATAAACGAAGTTTATGAGTGGCAATAAAGTTTCCATTAACGCGATGATATTCAGAATGAATGTACGTTTAGCTTGAAAAATCACTAAAATATTTGTTTATTTATCATTCCAACTGTAGCTGTAGTATCTTTTGAGAAATATAAATTCTGAATTTCATTTGAATTTCCCACATTATTCTTTACATTGATTTATGAACGTTTATCTAATCAAATTCTAATTAACATGTTGTATCGAAAACTAGAAGAAAAATGTGATATTAAGGGATAATTATGTGATATTATATGATAATAACTTTATTATCAATATTAAAAATAAATATTTTCCAACCAATATCATCTTCATATTCAAAATATCCTTTTTGAAGTTCCCCAGGCAAACATCATTGATAGGAATTGAAATATATGTTAATTACAATGAAAATTAAACGAGAGCAAATATAAAAATATTTAAAATTTTGCTTTTTATTTTCTGTACATCATCAATTCATTTAAAAAGGCTAATCAATGAAAAGGAAATATTCTTTAGATCAATAATACCTAAAATAGAAAATGAAAACAAAAATTACACAAAAATTGTATAAAAAATTTGACAGTGTTTTTCCGTGAAAGTACTCTATTCATTTATCTATGCCAGACAGATTTATTACATCCTAGTAATACAGTATAACATATCTGGAGCATCTGTACACTATCAAGATTTGTCACTAGCTAATTTTTACATTTTACTTCGCTTAATGTTGACTTTGAATTATAACTTAAGAGGTTATGTGAGCAGATTTCCAAGATCCTTTCAAACAATTTATGAATTATAGAAAACACTTTTATGTATAGAAGTAAACTACTTCGAATAAGTAAAATATGAAATGTTCATAAAAAAAAGTACTTCAGGTACAATGCACTTTATATAAATGTTAAATGTTACATCCCTCCTCTATCATCATATGAAAACCTGGGGTATAAGTGTAATCGTAAATTAATCCTCTTTTCTAGGGAAATCTAAATTTTTCTTAAATTGCCTGTACTCAATACAGAATATAATGCAAAATAAGAAACTTTCATAGATAATTTGAATACTTTAATATTTACATACATTTTATTCAAGAATATTTTCTGATTTTTTTACTTTATTACAGGAACTCAGTTTCCAATAAAAAAGGTATATAAAATTAACTAATCGACCAATGAAACGTATTTTTAATAACATAAATTAATGATTCAATTTATAAATGATCTAAGTTTATGATCTGAGTGTTACCTATGAGTAAACGAGTGTCATATTTTCTCTGTTGAAAATAAATTGTTTTCTCTATGGGAGAGAGGTAACTGTCAAGGAGGTTGGGTAAATATTTCCAACGCTGTATGGGTGAGGTATGCAGCGTGTTCATTAACTAAATTTTCAATGGCCACGCACGGAACGTGCACTGTACCAATTATGCCAAACTGGCAGTAATAAGGGATTATAGTAGATTAAGCAAACATTACTTCCTTACACGCATGCAAACACGAATGTCCTCTACACAACGAAGGAATAAAGGAATTTAGGGAAGAATCACCTCGTGTGTGTGTGTGTATGTTTAAATGACATTTTTAAATATATATATATATATATATTTATTTAAAAGATATTTTTAAAGAATTGAAGACTTTTAATTTTACTATTATTTAAATTTAAATATATCTCACAGCTTCCTTATTTTTAGACATTTGTTATTCTTTGAAAAAAAAATTTCCTGTTAAAAATAGCTTATATTCAGAAAGATATTTTATTTGTAAAACAGTTTATAATATTTTACATAAAGGAAAACTTTGTGTATCATTTGATATCTGTTTATAACTATTACATATTTTATAAGTTATATTACAGTAAAAGTTTTTAATATATAGAAATATTTGAATGCACAAGCAAAAGTATGTAAATTATTGTAACAATTTTCTTTAATATTGTATAATATGGATTATACAATATAGATTATAGATTTCTTCTTATTAATTACACTTTCTACTACTAAGATTGTTGAAAATAGTTAAAGCTTTTATAAATTTAAATGTTTATTTATGTTAAATAATTATTATTATACGTTAGATAATTACAAGTATTTGAAATATATTTCCGCCTACTATAACAACTTAGATTTATCTAGAAAAATCTTTGTTAATTGCTCGGTAATATGAATCCTACTTCAAATTTTTCTAAAAATAAGAGGGTAAATTTTAATTTATAATTTATACTTATTTTATGAAAATTTTAATGCTTTTCTTTCTCGGTATGTATAATCGAATTGCCTAATTAAACAGAGTAAATAAAATTACCCTTCAAAATTTTTCCCTGCTTTACTAATCATTTCTTAAACGTTTTAGGTGATTTCAAATAGGCCCATACAAAAATTCTTATGCATAGCTCATATCTAGTTCTGTTCATCACATTGATTTTGGGCTTTATAAAGCAAAATCAATGCGTTATGTCTTATGCCATTATCGATTTCTTTGAACGGATTAATTCTATTACGTGCATGTACATCCTTCAATTGTTCCAACCAACACAGGGATGGAAATTGATGTATTTATCTTTCAGCTCTTCATAAGAAAGAACTTTTAGCATTTTACATATTTAACAGTAATATGAAATGGAAGCATACAACAGAGAAAAGATAACACAACTCTCCATCAGATTTTACAGAGAATGATATACCTTCTGTGTATTTCTACATCATAATCACTATCTTTGCTCTGACCCATAAGATTCAGATTAAGAAGTTTTGAAGGACGTAGAAAGGAATATTGAAAAAATATCATTGAGATATCGATGCACCATAGAGTAAATAAAACTATCAAGTCAAAAGTAATACTGGTTAAAGGTTTTCTCTATAGAGTGTCATCAAATTATCCCAACTTCGAAGAGGTTAAGATACTAAGGACTTTATATCTGTTATAAAGAAGAGAATTCCTCGATGAAAAATCTAATTAAAGCATACAACAGCTCAACACCTCATAAATAAAAGCACTAGTATAAATTGTCCAAGTAATGTTCATAACTCAACACAGCACCAGAAAGAAATCATAGGTAAAAAGAAGAAAAGTAAAAACAAAACAGATAAGCAGAAAAAATTGTCGTAATTGATAATTTTCTAATTTGATTAGGTAAATGTTCTTGAAATCTTGAACTAACAGCTGTATACACACACACACACACACACACACACACACACACACACACACACACCCACACGCGCACATATATATATATATATATATATATGTGTGTGTGTGTGTGTGTGTGTGTGTGTATATGTGTGTGTGTTTGTCTTGTATATCAGGGATAACTAAATGATGTAGTTCTGTATTTATCGATTATTCATGAATATTTAGGAGAAAAAAAGTTTAATAAATTGCTAGTAGTGAAATGTGTTAATTTTTGAAATAATTAATCAAATCTTTCCTTACTGCTTTTTCGGTTTTTCTTTACGGAATACTTTTATAGAAACCTCTGCTTTCAGTAGTAAGGATTTTAATTTCATAATGTACTTAATTTAAAAGTACATTAATATTTTAATATTTAATATATAATATTTTAACTTTAATATCTTTTAATCATTAACTTAGAAACTCTTGTTGAACATTAACTAGAGAAAAATTTATAAAATAAAGTAAAAATATTATTTTCCGACGTAATAAAACTAAAACAATGTATATATTTTCTACGGTGAAAGCATGTATTTCTTATACACTTAAAATTTATTCATAGTTTAATGGTAACATAACAGCCCTAAAATTATAGAAAAGAGTCAGTTTTCATGCATAATAAATTATTATTATAATTGTTAAAGAAAATAAATTTTGCTGTGTCGGATCGGAAAAGAAGTGTGAATCATGTAAACTTATTGAGTGTATATATTAAACGATGCAAACAGTAGGCTTATGCGTATGAAATAAACTTACTAACAGGCAAGAAAAGCATGCATCACGTGTCTCATGTACACATTCCATGTATTTTAGTAATTATCCAGTATGCGGTACGAAGGTAGGATAGTAAGAGTATGATTTATTGATAATTTTAAGCTACCTTCAACCCTTAACAATTTTATTAGTACCCTGTTGAGCCAGTATAAAATGATTAGGGTACTAAATCCACTGTGGATAAAATTATCATGTCTGTAAATTTTGAAATTATTTTGAACTGAGGTTACTATTATTGACCTCTTAGCAGGATTATACATATGTAGTAATTTTAATACAGTTATTTTAAACATTCAAAGAAAAAATAAAGCATTATTTTTTGCTGGTGGCCTCAAAAATGTTGCTCTATATGAATATTAACACATTAAAAAAGAATCATTTGCTTATATTTATTTATTCATTTTTTTATGTACATTGTTTAATGACTGTTTATATATGTTAAGTTTATAATTTATCATCTATTATATACTTTTAATGAAAACTGATTACGTTCATATTATTGATTGTTGGTTGCAGATTAATATTATGGAAATTAATTATTGTTTTGTTCAGAATAAATTATCTGATGTTATTCCCGTTATTTATAATAATTCTATAGTATTAGTTGATTGATTGAATTAAGTAACTTGAAGTTATTTTACCGGCTTATATTAAAAAATAAAGCTTAAGTAATGTATTACATAGTACAGTAATGTATTACATATTCTAGGGCGGAGTGGTAGAACTCGGCCTTTCATACGGAGGTCTAGAATTGAAATCCCGGTCAGGAACGGTATTTATTATTATACGCTAAAAAATTTTCACTTCATATTCCTTCGGCACAAAAATCGAGCTTATATAGTAAATTAATCATTAAAAAAATAATGGAATATTTATTATTAAAGCGGATAGCAATTTTTAAATCCGATTACATCAAAAAAATTGTGTTAACAGCAATCGATACGATGTGTGTTAATTTTTTTTATGTGTTAAAGATAATATTTCAGTAAACATGTTTGATCTATTGTTCTGAAAAAAAAAATTGTTTTCTAGTGGGCTTACTGTGGAAATATCATGTTATCCAGAATTTCTTACCTCTTTTATTGATTGCTATGAATATATATTACAAATGATGTTTTAATAAAAAATGATGATATAATAATTAATTTACAAATAACAAAGTAATGATAAATTAAAATATTTACACGTACATATAACAGAGAACACTTCATATGTAATATTTTGAAATTTATCTGTAAGCAATTTTAACTCTTCGTCTTTCCAGCTGCTTATCTCTTGATTGATCATACAATCAAGAGATAACTTTATAAATGATAACATTCGGAAAACATTTTTACATAATTTCACAAAGTTAGTGATAAACTCGAAAATATTCTTATAGCTAGTTCCTATTTTTATTTTTAGCAGTGAATGATAAAAAAATACGGTAGTTTTCTGCTTAGTAAAAAAGATTAAAATTTTATTTTAAAAAATTTCCTTTTAATTTTAAAAGGAAAGATTAACTTATTTTATTTGGCAACATGAGCTGTTTTTATATTTAGGTCGTTGAGTTTTTTTAAATAATGTTTATAACGGCTACTTAAGATGTGAATAAAAAATTCCCAAATTTTAATCTTTTAAGCATAAATGTACGACAGAAATTATAACAAATGTGTACCAAGTTTTTAATTTATTTGTTATACAAATTGGTGTGATTTATGTAGAAATTTTTTATTTTTTATATGTAAAATTTAGCTATATTTATTAAGTTAATTCTATTTTATAACAAAATAATTTTTCATTATAAATTTTATTTTTATTCAATAAAAATGATGAACTATTAGTCACGTAAATTCTCCATAAGAAATGCTACTTAATAAGCATTGTGGATGCAATAACTATTTGTAAAATTTTTATAGTACCACATGTAATACGCTAAAACAGAAAACAGTACTGACCGACTAAAGGATGCAACCGATGTATCTTTTCAAATCTTTTAAAGAACGCGTGATGGCCTACGTATGATAAGCGATTGAGATACATATACTTGCGATAGAATTATCATCGTAATTATAATTCAAAGGTTTTGTAAGTCAAAAGAGATTTAGAAAGACGGACTGTATAAGAAATTATACTAATTTTAATATTATATAGCTAATATATTGCTATATTACTATATATTAAGCCAAATAAGCCAAACAAGACAGAAAATATTACCGTTTTAATTATACCGTACTTTTGAAAAACAACAGTTGTAAAGCTCTTGTTTTGTTTCATACATTTCTGTAGATTAACTGGCTTGGGATCCTATTACTTTCTTATTCTCATAGGGAAATTTACATTTTCACATATTATCGCAATACATTTTTAACTACGATCAACGTATTAATAACCTGACATTAGAATAAGAAATAACGTAATGTAATTGTTTAAATAGAGTATATATTTTCAAGATACGTAATAATTTATTTTAATTTTGCTTAAGAGAGTAATTGATAAAAAAAAAGTTATTATTATATACTTTTTAAGTAATTGATAATTTAAAAAAAAAAAGAAGAAAAACTTGAAAATAATTTAATATTTACATATGATATGACTACCTACTAAATAGAGACGGTATATAATTTAAAGAATTTTTTCTCAAAAGGGTTTTGACTTTTTCATCAGTTGTGCTTTTTTTCTAAGTGGGTTTGTGATCGCATGTAATTCGTTAAGAAAATACCAAAATTTTACTTGGAAGATGAAATCTGTTTAGTTATTGGAATTCAGTACAGAGTTTTAACTTTTCCTTATTTCATTACTACATTTCTTTTTTATATACTAAATATCTGTTTAAATTACTTATATTTGTTGGCGCCAAACAGTGATCGGACAGCCTTGAAAACTCGTTCTCTCACTGTTATAGAGCCCCAAGACGACGATATGTTGTTCTTATTTTGGGAATAAACGCAGACATTATAACTTTGTAATGCCGAAATTCTTAACTTATTATTAAGATACTTCAAAGAAAAACAGTATGCTTTGATTCTGTTGAAAACAAAATCAATTTGATCATTCCAAAAGACTTTGTTATTTAAGAAGCACATCGAGAGAATTACGAGCAACAGAGCAAACGTAATAATCACGTTGTCATTTAATAGAGGTAATTCAAAGTTAAGTTTGAATAACTTACTAATAGAATGCTTTTCAAATAAAATAACCTTTTGTTTTCGAAAAGATAAAAAACAAAGAATAAAATAAATTTAAAAATGTACGTTTTATCTTTTCTCATTCTGTTTTCATTATTTCGATTTTAACTTTATATAACTATTCAAAAATTTCAAAACTATTCAGGAATAATAAAAAAAGATATCATGTTAAGTTTCTATCCTTAGGATGTAACCCGCTTACGTAGAAGTGGGTTTATAGGTTTTATTTTTGACTGGTTTCTTTATTTATTACTTTTACATTATATCTCATATACTTTTACGGATATATAATCGTATATATTTGACTCAATATGTTTTGAATTTAAATCAGCAGATCAGAAGTTTTACTGATAATAAGTCAATTGATTTCAGAAAATTTCAAATAAGTCAGAAAAAAGTTTTTTTTCAGTACCTTGATACTTAATGAAGAAGTTCCGATTTATTGAAATACATGTTGTTTAAATAAATTTTTTTTTGAAAGTCAAATTAAGTATAAATAAATTAAAAAAGAGAAGAGGTCTTGGGGTTATATTTAATATTAAAGAGAAAAGACTATTTTTTGTTTATTTTATTTTTTATATCTGTATGCTGTTTTATTATTATTTAACTGTATCATGTAGCGCACGGCGAGAAAAACATGTTAAATCAACTTACATAAATTTTATCATTATAGTTGTGTGAATTTTAATCTAACAAAAAGTAATATCAGATACAATAGTAATAGTAATTTGGTATACTTTAATATTTCTAACTCTAGTGTGGCTTAAAAATATTAATTAAAGTAGTCCACTGCTTTAAACTATTAACAAAATATTCTTTACTAAAACTTACTGCGTACACGTATAATAAATAAACGGCCCTGATGCAGATAATCCCCACGTCCGGAACATTCCATCTACTTTCTACGTCCAGGGCGGAAACAGCTGTACATAGGTAGTTTTCTTTATGCTGGCTAACGGGGCTCAGAATTTTTCTTTTCTCAGAAATCGGATCTGGTCGGCCAAACTTCACCTATAGGCCGCATTTAAGAACTGGATTTCTCGGCCACCTGCAGGTACGAAATACTTTACTCATCATTGATACTGATTACACCGCCTTTAGAGCTGGCGATGGGGCGGCCAGGGTCGAAGTGATTGCAGGTGTAACGGAGAGCCTTCCGCTGACCACATGCGCCCCCCGCGATGGCAAGCATGTAGTGAGGTGCCTATGTATATCGGTGCATGGGAGCCCTGAAAACCACGGTGTGTAAGGGCCTGGAGTCAGTGCAGAGATTGCGCATCCGCTCTCTGATAGATCATATGTCAGTTCCACCAGATGTACCGGAACGGACCTCTAGGGTTGGTTGCCCTGAAGTGGGGGTGTACCCCGGCGGCTAGCATTACTACAGAAGGGATTGAATTATCATTTGAAGTTGAACAACAAAACGTGGCAGAGGGTTCACGTAAATACCCTCGTTTACAACCAGCCATTTCGCCTATAGCAAAAAGAAGAAAGAGTGTAGAGACAGGAAGATTTGAGAGTGAGGCGAAGAGAATACAGAGAATTCTGTACAAGAATGTACAGAATTTTGGTAATATTTAGTAATTACCAGAGAGGATGGCAACTTTTCAAAAATGAGTCCGTTTCTCATCGCTAGAGAAATAAACAATTGTGCCGGAGATCCTGTTAAAGAAATAGGCAAGACCTATAATGGACTTCAAGTGGAGACGGTGAATGTCAGCCAATCATTGAAAACTCTTCGGCTTAAAAAAGTTGATGATTTCACCGTAAAGGTAGACCTGCACGGCGCCTCAACACCTCAAAGGGGGTTGTCGTCTGTCGGGACAACAGACTTTTAATTGTACGGAGCAGGAGATGATTGAAGAGTTGACACTATAAGGCGTGATTGACTGCAGACGGTTAACTATGAGAAGGAACGGTGAAATTCTGCCGTCTGCCTCTCACCGGCTTACTTTCAATAAGCCAACGTTGCCCGAGAAATTGCGGGCGGGAATACACCTTTTAGATGTGCGAACTTTTGTGCCGCAACCAATGAGGTGTTTTAGGTGTCAACGGTTTGGCCACACCGCTGTTCGGTGTGAAAGGCCACAAATATGCATGTGTGGCGATGAAATACACGAGGGGGAACCATGCAAAGATCCTCCTACGTGCGTTAACTGCAGGGAACAGCATTCATTCGTGTAGAATTAGAAACTGTCACGATTACATGGATGAGGTGGCTGTGCAGGAGGTTAAAACCCTGCAGAAAGTCAGCTACTTTGAAGCTAAGAAAATTGTAAGCGCAAGCCTAGAGCAGCAACAAAATATGCTCAGGCCGCAGCTGCAGTCCCTGCTCTTACATCTGCAGGCTCAGATCAGCTTCTGAGCCAATTGTCGCCCGCTCTGGCCTCTATGATTGTGAGAAACCTTGCCAACAGAATGAAACCCATTACTCCTGGGGAAGTTGTTAAACCTTCAATTAGAGTACAAGTTCCAGGAATAATACCAACAAAGGATCAAAGTTCTCGTGTGCCAAAAGAGTCAGTTGCCAAACCAGAGCTCCGAGTAAGTCTACAGAATATTGTAGATGATGTTACGGTCAAAGTTGTTGACACAAATCATTCGGAGGGAGCATTCAAAGCCCCTGAAGTTGAGATGGCCTCTAAGCCATAGAGACCAACAAAAACCACGCAAGGGGATCTGTCTCCCCCTTCCCGGGGCGGTTGTGCTGGTGCGACTCCTGCTATGGAGGTCTCCCAGTCTGCCTCCCCCACATCGGCGCCCGCACCGGGCCCAGACTATAAATTGGTTAAAAATAAACGAGTGATTATTCAATGGAATATCTATGGATGCTTGTCCAACATCCATGAGCTCCAACGTTTGGTACATGATGTAGACCCAGTTTGTATATGCTTGCAAGATACTCATTTCCGCCGAAATGATAATTTTAATTTAAGAAGATATGAAATATTACGGCGAGATCAACCGCCAAATATAAGAGTTCGAGGTGGAGTAGCCATACTAACATCGACTAGAGTTACCACCGAAGCGGATGCGATAAATACAAATTTGCAGGCGGTCGCGGTTAGAATGAAGCGTCTACTGCAAGTCACCAACTGCAGCATATACCTGCCGAATTTTGATTGGAAGGAGGATGACATAGTACGTCTTATCGATCTGCTTCCACCACCGAGGTACCTTTTCCAAGTTTTAGATGATCTATATGGAAGTGATCATTATCCGGTGCATATTGCAACTAATATTGAGAGGAAAATACATTCCATTCCATAAAGATGGATATTAGAAAAGGCAGATTGGACGAGCTTCACTGCAAATACGATACTCTCACAGACAACTGGAGTTATCGAAGTTGACGCTGA